>JAOUQU010100921.1:0-15825 GCA_028566735.1 Ammoglanis amapaensis
ACACACACACACACACACACACACACACACACACACACACACACACACACACACACACACACACACACTTCTATCTCTAGGATATTCTTTTTGACCACTGACCTTTATGGATTCAGTACATGAGTGATTAACTACATGGTTAGGGTAGGTTACCCCAGGACAACCTGAGCTAAATACATCTTCATTCTTTCCTGTTTCTATTCCCGTCATCACATCAGAACGAATTTGAGAAGCTGTACAGCGCGACTACCTGCCGCCCCACCCAGTGGCCCTCTTCCCAGCAGGCCGCTACGGTGAGATCTGCTCTCCCGTACATCTTTACCAATGCTGTATCTAAACACTAAACACTGTGGCATCCATAAAATGTGACACTCGAGGACAAAAGCAAAACAAACTCCGTAATTGATGTTGTTCGAAGTGCGGCCGGCGCTAATGCGCCAGTCTACACTCCATTACGGAACAATGCTAGCTGCAGTGATGCTACTTAGCAACAGATTTGGAATTGCGAAAGAGCTTTTGAAATGCACTATGAATGCCAGTGGTGGTGAAGAGAAAGAAATAAGGAAAAAAAAACATTTTAGCTTTACTTTAGCTACGTCCTATTTTCAGATTTTAATGATAATAAAATAACAGCCGAGAACATGCATCAGATAGCAGTGTGCCTTTTTGGGGGCCGATAAATGAAAGCCTGATCTATTATGTATGCCTTATCTTTATATCCAGCTAAAAAATGGAAAAGCTGTTATTTCTTCCAAAAATGCAAATTCAAAAAAAAAAAAAAAAAATCAATCATTGTTTAAATGCAGAAGGTTCAAAACGAAATGCTACCTTTCAAATTGTGCAAGGCATTCTGGTCTTAGTTTGAGGATGGTGTGATGGATTGATGTCTTGCCTGGTCTGTATTACTGCAGTTAGGTGAGTGATACGAGGACCCATTACAACTCTGACCAGTATAAAGAAAAGGTAAAAATAAAATCACAGATTGTACAGATTCCTCGGTTCGGATCCGGACTCAGCAGCCAGCAGTCGGCCATCTTACGTGCACAAGTGTCTGAACCAGGACCAGATTTACACATTTAGTCCGATTTCATACCGATAAGTTTTGCTAACTAGTCAGTGTCATTTAAGTATGTTAAGCTAGCATCATAGCCTTTTTAGCAATCTATATTTAGACTGTCGATTCATATCTATTATGACCGATTCACGGACTGCAATATGTAATAATATTAATAATAAAAATTAATAATAATAATAAATGTCATTTGTGATTCACTTTATATTTCGTTTGTACTCAGCATGATCGAGACGAAATAGATGAAATATATGTTCTCTCGGCATATCCTCTACCACACACCTTTCAGTAACTGTGGGATGCACAGTAGTCAGTATGGCTCCAGTTACTTGTGACAATCCACCAGGACCATATTAAGTCCCTCCAAGCCAAATGTGGCTAGAATAAAGTGACATGATTGCAATGTGAAAATCCAATTAAAGAGAAGTTTTGCCAGAAAAAAAAGAAAGAAAGAAAGCATGATAACTGCCAATCTGGCAACACAACACTTAAACCTTTTCAGACCCTGTATTAAAAAAAAAATCTAAATTCATCAAATGAATAGTACTTTTAATAAATACAACATTTTAATGTGTTTAATAGGTCTTCCTATTACTAGTAATAAAAAAATCACAAGTTGAAGCCTCACCAAATCTTGGTTGTCACTGTTGGGCCCTAGATAATGGCCCTTAGTTATCAGTTACTTACAAATTCAACAAGTCTAAGATTCTTCCCTTTTTTACTCTGACCTGCCAAGACTGATAGACGAACCTAAAACATGTTCAGTATTTATCTGTATCTTTTCCTCTAAGGTGAGTCAGCTTTGTGCATGGAGAGACACACCCTGATCACATTATCCATCGGGTAAAACACAAAAAAATGGGTGTGAAACATATTTACAAATAACCTGTTGCCTGCCCCCCCTCTCTCTCTCTCTTACCCGTTTCCAGTCGTTTCCGAGTCTTGGGTCCTCCTTCCGAGTAGGCTGTCAGGTCTTTCTCTAACCAGTATTGCTATGGGGGTCTTGTGAATCTCTTGGACAATTTTTACATTTCCGATCAACCTAGTGCATGTTTTTGGACTGTGGGAGGAAACTGGAGTACCCACGCTGACACGGGGAGAACGTGCAAACTCCGCACAGAAAGTCCCCAGCCCGACCCGGGGATCGAACCCGGGACTTCCTGCTGTGAGGCGACAGTGCTAACCACCCAGCCTTTTTGTAGTGCAACTGGATTTAGAATAAAATAATAGTTTAAGACTTGGTAGAGTCTTTACATACAAACTTAAGAATAAAGTTACACAAAATTGGTGCGATCCTGGTGCATAGAAGCCCTAATAAAACAGGCGCAGTGTGGATCGAGTCAACAGGCGGTTATGTGAACATCCCGTTTGCTCTGACGGTCGATAACAAGCCTCTTTAACAATCGAACATTAACCCCGCGTGAGCAAATCAATATGCAGCTTTTATTACGTAACATCCAAATGAGACCAGTTCAGTGGTTACACAAAACCACAGCTGGAAAACCCGTTTAGGTGCCAGATTCGGTAACACTTCTTAGATATTGGACACGAGACAAATACAGGGATCGACGTCCCTAGATAACGTATTTATGATAATGCTTTACAGATCTGAACGCACCGAGAAGTGCACCCTATGATGCATGTGAGCCTCGGTCCAGATGTGAACATGAGTGTGGATTTTATTTAACGACACAAAATAGGGTCCTAAATCAGTGTAGCATGCTGACAGCTCTTCACAAACAGCACATGAACTAGCACCAGCACTGAATCTCTTTCTATTGTTCAGCCAAGAATAATTGCCTTCACTTCACTCTCCCAGCACAGAGCATATAAAACACACTGGCTAAACCTGTAAACCCCAAACCACATATAAACCAGACTGAACATGACATATTACCCAGCTCCGCACACCACGCAGCAGAGACCTTTCAGGCTTTCACCGACGGTCTAAATCAGATGCTTCCATACGCGTGAGGGACGTGTACATTTACGTCTTATATCATTCCGGCTACTATAATTTTTCCCTAAAAGAATGACTGGCACATCTCAAAAAAATAAATAAATTTAATATCGTTGTCTCACTCAGGTGGTTGAACACTCTAGCACACCAGAGCTGAGACAGACACAGAAATTGTGTCCTTTGCTGGCTCGGTTGATGGATAATGTGATCAGAGTGTGCCTCTCCATGCACAAAGCTGACTCGCTTCAGTGAAAGAGATACCGGCGAATACTGCACACGTGTATTAGTCTGGTCGGGTCAGAGAAAAACAATAAAGAAGAAACATAAATATTAGACTTTGCATTCAAAGTGACTTGTGGTAACTTTCTCAAGGACCCAACGGTGACAATGTAGAGGTTTTGTTTATTAAAAGTTCTATTACTTTGATGGTTTTTTACTAATTTTGTGTGTGGTCTAAAGAGGTTAGATTATTCTGTTGCCAGATTGGCAGACACCTTAATCAAAAGCTACATACAAATACAACAAGTAAAATGACTTTTAGTTTTACTTAAATGTGTCTGTGGGTGGCACGCTGGCTTAGTGTTTGGGGTAAGCGCTGTCGCCTCACAGCGTTACATTCCCACGTTGACCCGGAAGCTTTAAGTGTCCCCCTATTCTCCCTATGCCTGTGTGGGATTACTGTGGATACTCCGGGTTCCACTCATAGCCCAAAAAGTAAAGAGAAAACCACTATGGGGAGTGGAATAAAACCTGCAACCTACTTCGTATAAACAGTGATGAGAAACTCTGCATTTTATCTAAAGTTTTCCACTGCAATCTGGCAACCATATTCACTGCACAATTTATGTACATGACATATTTTTTACTCTGTAACTAATGGTATTTAAAAAGTATTGAATTACAAACAAATTTCACCTCAAAACATATTTATTTATCTATTTCTGGTCGTACTTGACACTTCGGTGCTCTGTGGACGACTGTCGATCCACCAGTTTCTCATCACTGTTTATATAAAGTAGGTTGCAGGATTTATTCCAACCCCAATAGTGGTTTTCTCTTTACTTTTTGGGCTATGAGTGGGAACCGGAGTATCCACAGTAAACCCACACAGGCACAGGGAGAACACACGGACACATAAAGCTTCCGGATCAACGCAGGAATGTAACCCGGGACATCTTGCTGTGAGGCGACAGCGCTTACCCCAAACACTAAGCCAGCATGCCACCACATACATATTTAAGTAAAACTAAAAGTAATTTTACTTGTTGTCTTTGTACGTTGCTTTTGATTAAGGTGCCTGCTAAATGCTGAAAACATACACACACACAAACTGACACATCTACTTAAAATAACTATCATGAGTAAATGTAATTATTACTTTCCACTAGGCTACATTTGGCTTTAAACTAGAGCTGAAAAGAATCGAGATGCTTGAAAACAAATCTGCTATGATACTAACACAGAATCAACAATCAAACCAGATGTAAAATAAACTTAGACAGATTCTTGTGTAGACGGGTTTTAGCCTAAAGCTTGTAATGCAATTTTGTCTCGTGATTTGATACTAGACTTGTAGCTCTTGTTAACTGCATCAGTCTTGTAGCTTAAGGCCAAAGCAACAACAAAAATCAGCTTCAAAAGACATTTCAAGTGTTAAAAGGAATTTACTTTCTATCTTAAACTTTGACGCGTAAATCCAGACACAATACTCTTCCCTTATTCAACTATATGCATGTCATAAAACAGTGTAACTAGTCTTAAGACCGCCACATGTTCAGCTTGAATTAGGTATAAGAAATAATTCTAATTCTTTCTTTTTTAATCCCCATCTTGAATTCAAGTTTCACTAGCCGACATTTTGCACACCAATTAGCTGTAATTCTCTGTAAGGTGGCTGATACAGCGGCTTTGTTCAAGTCCCTTATTCCCTTAGCCAGCAGCGCACGAGTCTTTTCAACCCATTATCTACACGTGCAGATAATTCTGAAGTATCTTGGAATCTGGCCGCCTTTTTCCTCCATCCTTCGTTCATAAACCAATACAGACAGTATAGCCGAGTCGAAATACATACTTCATGCTTCTTTAGTAGCTTCTCGACAGTGAAGTGCTGCACTCACTTAGGTACTCTACAGGGAGCAATTCAGAATAATCCACTCAACGTACCGTCATGCGTTGGGATGTGGCTGAAAAACGGGAATACTGTAAGCAGTGGGTGGGAATGATACATGAGTGGATGAAGTGGATATGTTGATAAATAAATGATGCATCAATGTAAAAATCAATTCTTTGTGGAAACAAATATGTAAGTATATTCAACACATTCCCCGTAGTACATTTCCCTTTGTGATGAATGGTTGAGAACTGGGACAGATGAGAACTGATAGGATGGGTGCATGAATTTGGGTGACGTCAAACTTGGGTAGAATGGGTAGAGATATATGGATGAAAGAAATGGGATGGATGAACTGTAAATTGATAGCAACAAGCACTCTGGTACCCCACTACAGCTGGGGTCAATTGTCGCCTGACCTGATATTATCACTCGTACCTGGGGATTCAAACCCTGACTTTCGGCAGTAGTTATTACTAGTACTAGGGTACTAGTACAGGGCGTTATTACCTCATGCAGCATATGAAAGCACAATATTGCGAAAATTAAATCATAAAAAAAAAAAAATTTATTAATAGACTTTTAATACACTGATCATGTTTTAAAGCAACAACAACATAAACTGTAGGTGCACAACACTAGTCCACTACTGCTGGGATCCATGACTGTCTTCTCAACTGATCTACTGTATGTGGTAGTGGACTAGCATAACCTGTCTCTGTACTGATCAACAGCCCAATATTACTATTAAAGCTAGTACTAATACTAAAATTAGCATTTCTAGTGCACAATGCTAACCCACTACAGTTGGGATCCACAGATGCTTCATAAAACCCTGATAACCCCTGACAAACTTTTGATTTCAGCAATAGTAGCTTTCATGATGCGAATATTAAAAATCGGAATCATTAAAAGTCTGAATAATAAATGAGCAATTACCACAAATGTGGAACAAGTGAAAATAAATGTACCAAATGTACCACTTTTATAATCAATATACACATACGCAATGTGTATTATGGTTGTTTATCAGTTATAATTGATTACTTGGATATTGTGTCCCTGGTTTTGTTTATAAATTGAATCGACAGTGACCATTTTTCCACTTTATTAAGACACAATGAATGGTGAACATGCATGTTCGATAAAAGCACTACCTCTTCATGTGAAGATGAAATCCCTCTGATTTAAGCATAATTAATAATACATGACACGAGTGACTCTGGTGATGTAAGCAGAACTGAATCTAGGACTTTCCCCAAGAGACGACCCTCATCCCCTAAGGCGAGAGCGACTTCCTTTCCTGGATCTTTGATCATGCCTCCTTTTATATATTTTTTTGAATGCCAGCCTTTTCTTTTCCCTTTTTACTTTCTTCATTTGGACAAATAACACCGGGCACGCTGTGGTGAAAGGAAAAAGGCAGCATGGAATGGAACCGATAATAGATGCGTTAAATAAAACTTTAGAAGTAAACTTTCTATCATCTATTTGTTTGTTTAAGGCTTCTGTAGATGAGGGATGATTTCACATTTTTTACTAATGCTTCAAATTGAACCTTCAACTTAATGATAATGCTCTGTCATGAACGACTCCCACACGTCCACTTTCATTCCGATTACAGCAGCGAGTATCATAAACCCTGAAGGTGACGCGTCCTTTGAAAGAGCTTTTTCATCCTTGTATCCGACTAACGCAGTATTGCACACACACACACACACACACACACACACAAATACTTCTTAAACTTGAGAAAAAAAATAATTTTGGATTAAATTGACTGACATTCTGTCATTATCGAGATCTAAATCATTTAATTGGGAGAAACCAAATTACAGTAACACTTTCTGACCTGTGGTCAGTGTTTCCTGGTAGAATTGGACCCGTGACCCTTACCAGGATTCATAAAAAATAAAGAACATAATAGCAGTAAAAATAGCAGTGTCTGACAGAGCTTATAATCCAGATGTAACGCCATCTGATTTCCAGATTTTGCAATGTTCACTGATGCTTTAAGCTTTTAGGATTTTCATGGCATGATAAAAAAAAATAAAAAAGATAATGTGATGATAATAAGCTGTGAAAGCTGTGGTGCATGCTCATATAAACCCAGATTTTAGATATTTAGCAGATACTTTTTGTCGAACAGACGTACAGAATCTACAGTCATAGCTGAAAGTTTTGAGAATGATACATCTAGTTTGCTACCTCAGTTTTTTGTCAGATGTTTATAGGGTATAAAGAAATACAATTATAAGCATCCCATATATATACAAAAGAAATAAATAAACTTAGGACTCCAACAATTCATTCAGCATGTTAGATATCAGCTTCTGGGTATTAAATCTTGAATGCTGGACCCAATCTTTCTTGATCAGTTTCTAGGTTTTTGTTCGTCCTCATTTTTTTGAGGCCATAACACAGGTTCTCAATAGGGTCCAGATTCAAAAACTTTTCTGGCTTTTCAATGTTTTTGTTCAGCACCACTTGATTATCACTTTAGAGTTGTGACATGGTGCTCCATCATGCTGGAAAAAAAAAACATTGTTCATTGAGCATTCTCCAAATTGCTCCTGGATCGCTGGGAGAAGTCACTCTTGGTGGATGATTTGATACTGTTCCTTGTTCAGGGACAAATCCTGTCTGACCCCACTCTCCTGGATAAGGAGCAACTCCACTTATGTATGGTCTTGAGATGCTTTAATGTTGATCTGACATAAGACAATCTTCTAACTCGTCTCCCAAACAGTCTGAAGTGACCTTCATCAGAGGAAATAACTTTTCCCCAGTCCTCTGCAGTCTGATTCTTTCACCTCCCGCAGAATAACAGTCTGTACATGATGTTATTCTTGGACAATAATGGTCTTATTGCTGCCCCTCTTGACACCAAGTCATCTTCCAAAAGTCTTTGTCTCAAGTGGCTCAGTGAAAATAAAAAACAATACAATTTTTGATCCATGGTGAGCAAACTCACCAGATCTTAATAGCCAAACAAAAAACCCCAGACCTACTTCAAGCACTGATTACATAAGAAATGGTTGCCATCAATCAAGATTTTGCCTTGAAGCTCATTTCTATGTAGTAAATATGCTTAAATCCCATGTATTCGTCAATAACAAGAAAAAAAAGGTACATAATGCTTAGGATTGTATTTCATAATGCCATACGAACACCTGACTGTTTAAACGTGTTATTGCAGTGTTAGCAATTTTGTGTTTGGGGCTTCGCTCAAGAGCCCAACAATATGGTGGCACTGTCAATATATGTGTGTCTACTAACTTGTGTTATGTAATGGAAAATCTAGACTGCAAAGGTGTAAAGATTAAAGAAAGGCGGTGAAAAATTACATGAGTCAGTCGTCACTGACTCACTGTTGTGTCGTCTGGTACGTCATCGTCATGCCACAGGAAGGAAAACGGGTCTTATTAACGCCGGTGATTAGCATCTGGGCTAAACTTGCTATTTTGTTGACATTCAGGATTGACGGAGATGGCTGTAGATGTTTAAAAGCAGTTTGCATTATAAAGGAGCTGCTGTGTTACCGTGGAAACGTTTCACCGACTCCAGTATGGAGTGAATTTTGTACACACACACAAAAAAAAATCTCTAGCCAGGACAATATATCTGCAAACATGACAAACATCTAGAAATGTCCCACATTGGTTGGAAGAATATGACTCCTAATTTCTACCATGACCTCCAAAACAAAACTGAGCATCTGTAGGAGCATCAAATCAAGCAGCTGTAGGTACGTAAAACATCCATGCGTAATAATTTAACCACATATTACACATCACTCTTAGGTATGAATACTCCTCACTCCAGAAGGATCTGATTAATATTTATACACGGAAAGTAACAAACAGATATACCCCCACCCTCCTCCATGTCAAAAGACATCTACTGTGATTCCAGGTTGTCCTAATCGACAAGAACGTAATTAATTGCTGTGACATTTTTAAAGAAAACATTCCCATCTGGCTGACATGTTGCAGCTCTCCACATTTAGCCTCTTTTAACGCCATCTGTTGGTCTGCTGAAATTTGAGCTCACTGATTACAAAAAGTAATTTTCTATTTGATATGATCAGTCCAAGAGACTCATTCATCAGTATTCATCTCACTAGGACTCTGTCAGCAACTGTCTTGGTTAGAGACGCTCTGGGAGATCATTCCGACGACATTAAATACAGAGTCGCCTTTCTGAATCCGTCGGCTTTTGAGGAACTCCAACCAGCCTTCATCTCTCAAACGACTTAAACTGATCAAATCCTTCTTTACATCGGACGTCTTTGATCATTAAAATCTGCCCGTGTTTACAGTTCAATATAAGAACATCATGGACAGAAACGAAGACTAGATACACACAGTGAAATGTACAGCGTCCAAACCGAAGTCATCAAAATGCAGAATGAAATTATCAAAGATCTTTCCGCATTAGTGAACAGATTACCGAGCTGGATCATGCTACTCTGATCGAATAAAAAATGTGTTGTAATTAGGTTTTGTGAATACAGCCTGAAACTTAGATTAAACACAAAAATTTATAATAAAAGCACAGAAAGAGGCTTTTCTGACGTTGAAAGAAATCCCGGTGGAGGCTGGAAGGAGTCAAGGGAAAAGAAAACAGAGCTGGACATTAAATGGAATGTAAGTGTGATTACACAGAGGAAAATGGAGACAGGCTAGAGTCTCTTGAGACCGAGGTGTCTGATGGAGCCATTTATACTCAAACAAGGTCTACAGAAACATTAAAACGAAAACTTATGAATCATTGTAGAGTTACTTTATTTAAAACAGAAATGAATATTAATGATCAACCCCCCCAAAAAAGATGTTTCGATGTTTTTGCCTATTTTGTTTTGTAAAGGAGCTCACTAATATTGTTTTCTGGTTGCTCTTTTTTCCACCAACTGTGCCACCCTCCCCAGATTACAGTGCCAACCCAGGTTTCCTGAAGCTGCATCAACTCAATGCAAGAAAACGGCAACTATTCCTTCTACAGACAACTGTCACAACATTGATATTCTAAAGAATTAATTTGTTTATTGTTTTGTTTACCGTCCGGCTTTAGCCGCGAGCAAGAAAGTTCGTTGACGATTGTAGCTAATCGATATCGAGCAACGGATAATTTCAAATGTTAAATCATGAACGGAAACCTTATGATCTCCATGATCATTAGCACTACCAAATGCAGAGTGAAGATATTAACTACAGACGTGCTAAAGTGCTCCCCCTTGTGGTCTGTGATACTAATCCTTGCAATCCGGTCTTCATGACGTGTAGTTAAAACATTTGGAAGGTGTCTGTTGGGTGTCACTAAAATTCTGTAGTGAGAGGGATGTTGTATTGATACAGGGCGTAATACTTACTAGTTAGTACTAATAAAGAAGTTCATAATGCAATTCTTGACAAGAATATATTGATTCCGGCAGAGGTGTGTGTGTGTGTGGGGGGGGGGATTCAAGTTAAGAGCACTTATGACGAGTTTGAATGAAAACATAAACCTACATTGAAAAGCGGCCACGCTGATTGAGAATACAGGGCAGAACGGTTCCAGAGATAAATGTCTCCGCTCCTGAGGGTTGTGCACGGTATAATTGTGTTTTTGCAAGTCCTGGCATTCTATTCGAAATAAACGTGAGCTCATTCAAAGCACAGAGTCGTAGCAAAATACGAAGCTTGCTATTCTTTTAGTCATTCCTAATCTCCCCTAATCCACTTTAGAGTCATATCTGCACAACAGGACAGAATCATTCCGCTGCGCTAACGCAGAAATCTACTTATTACTCGGAGGCTTGAGATAATAGACGGTAATCAAATTCTGCTCCACCTGGACGATGCAGTGCTTTCGAACTCAAAACTCTGAGATCTGGGTTCAAGTGTAGGGGAATTCGGGGACCAGGGAACTACGTGGAGCTTTGGTAACATGCGATGTGGAATATTTCAAACCGTGGGAAGATCTAAAACATGATTATAATTTGAATATCGTGTTTTACATTCTGGTTATATTGATGACAGAAACATGAAATAATCATTACATAAGACTCAACTTTTCATATCACAAGGACACACTAAACACATCTGTGTCTCAAATCGGCCACTTGCACACTGTAAATGCAGAGTGAAACGATGGACACTTAAAGATAATTTATACTTCTGCACCAAATCGACGCTGTTGCAGTGAACCCCCTCTGTAGGGGCTCTGTGTTGCCTGATGTGCACCTTCTTTAAACGTCAAAATGCCACACACCGCAATGAGTAGCAATGCACACCACAAAGAAGAGCACTATAGCTGTAAAAACAATGGTTGTTAAAGTATTTACTTACTCCATACTGCATTTGGAGCCTTGATGCTTCGATGTTTTGTTTACAATTCAACAGTTCAGATCAATCATTGTTCAATATAGATTAGCTACAATCTACAACAATGACCTTTCTTTATTACTCGTTAGCATATTCGGGAGTAAACATGCAAAATAAACCTTAAAAAACTCACTGCCATGCTGACGGCGACGTCTTGCATCATGGGCAGGAGTATAAACTAGCATTAAACTGATGCCATTTTGCCTGCAGAGTTTAAAACACATGTATCAAACTCAAGGCCCGGGGGCCAGATGTGGACCGCCGTGTCATTTGATGTGTCCAGCAGAAGATTAAAAGACCAGATTTACTTGGTTACATTTAGTTACATTTAGACTGTCTCATAATTACAAATGCCCTTTAAGGGCTACCATTATGTTGACCATAATGCTGACCAGTTAGTTCACTGATGCCACTTTGCATAAATCTACGTAACATTAAGGAAATTATTCATTAGTAGAAGGTAAATAAAAGTAAATAAACAAACAAGAAAATGCATAATGAGAGCACAAGCTGACACATTTTGATTGGCTGGAGAATTACAATCAAATATATGTCAAAATTTAACTTTGTCTAGAAGCTAAAGCAACAGTGCAAAGTGGGTGCTCAGTGTCCACAACACACTACAGTCCAGTGCACTCACATGAGTTTACTAAGTGTGCGATTTGAGATACAGCCAGTCACGGACGATCTCCAGTTTATCTCACTTGCATGTTTTTGGATCTCCTGGATCGAACCCACGTAGACACTAGGGGAACATGGGGATCCCCAAACTCCACAAAGAAAGGACCAACCATCCAACCCAGGACCTTCTTGCTGTGAGGACCTTGCGAGTATTAAGAGCGCCATATCAGCCATCATGTAGAATTGATTTCGCTGGAATTCTTTTCTATTTGTTAAATAAGTGAAGTAAATACCAGAAACTTAGAGTCTGGGTTTACACTTCAGTCTATCACTGATTTTTCTTACTGTCTCCTCACCAGGTTATAAAAGGTGATGCCACTCAGGATGAATGCAGAACTATAAAGATGATGTGCGGTTCAATTAAATCCTCCAGGTCAGTCCAGTCTGACTTCTAGTGCGTCACGCCGAGAGATCATTTTCATTATACATAAACAAGTGTGGAGTAAATAAAAGTTTTTTTTTCAGAGCACAGGGTCAGATATAGGGTCTTTCTGAAAACCTACTGAGCTGCCTTCCTACCTCCCTGCTTACATATGCAGTCAATAAGACATTGAACGTAGAAGGATTTATTTCCTCTGCTCTGGTTGTGATGCGTTTTTTTTTTCCTCTAGCAAAGTTCTACATCAGATGCCCTTCCCGTCTCAGTCCTCTTATTTATCTGGGATTGAGACGGATACTACAATGCACAGGTTACAATGCATTCTATTCACATTCAACAGTTCAACAGCAACTTTCAAACCAATGAGTTCATACTCTTTGTGTTAGTGTGCTTGCAGAGAATTTTGGCTCAACCTGGGTGATCGGCGTGACTCAATAAACAATAAAACAAAGCTGGTTCGAGAACTGGGCTTGTGAATCTGAAGGTTTGGAGTTCAATTTTAAGCCTAAGTACGATTCCTTGTCAGAAGGCGTGGAAGCAAGGCACTTCTGAACCCTTAATTATTCACTCGTGTGTGTACAAATGTGTGTTTCACTGCACGGATTGGGTCTAAATCTCATAAAGCCACAATTATCTTAATACATACTTGACTGATATCAGTTTAGCTTTGCCCTCGACCTCCAGATTTCTACTCACTGCCCCCTCCAAGCACAACACAAGCAAAAGCTTTTCTTTTTTACAATGATCTCTGAACCTCTGAACCACTACCGTGAGAATTAGATAAATTCCGTACTTCACGGACAGTGTAGCCTAGTGGGTAGAGCTTTGGACAATGAACCCAAAGATTGGGGTTTCAAATCCAGGCTCTGTTACACAGCCACTGTTGGGTCCTTGAGCGAGACCTTTAACCCCGTCTGCTCCAGGGGTCCCGTACGTTGGCTGACCCTGTAATAGCGCTCCGACCCCCAACTTGGGATATGTAAAGAGAGACATTTCGTTGTACTGTACATTTGTATATGTGTAATTACAAAGAGCATTTCGCTATGAATTTGGGGAGTGTTCACTCTTAATGTTAGTAATAGTGTGCGTGTGTGCGTGTGTGTGTGTGTGTGTGTGCGTGTGTGTGTGTGCGTGTGTGTGTATTTTTACCACCCTTAGCTTAAACCAAAACTACAGTACTACAAGATGCCCCCTCCACCATGCAAATGATTGGGTCACCTAACTACATATTATATATTTTTTTATTTGTATTTAACCTTTAATTTAAGTTTTTTCAATCTAACTTTCCCTTGGTGTGTTACATTTCTTCTGACTATAGGCTATTCGCAGCGGCCTCTTTCTCTCCCTGTAGAGGAAGAACGCAATTCTTATTAAAAAAAAAATCTCATATGTCTTGTACATAAATTGATTTGACAAATAAAGCATCTTAAATCTCTGGGGTCCAACTGAACCCCCGAAATCCCTTCGGTTGATCTGTACCAGACATGACAGCCTATTTATAAAATACTTCGAACGTGTCTGGGTGCTAGTCAACGCATGTGTACACGTACATTAAGCTGAGATGTATATGACAGTGTTCAGACATGTCTAGGCATGTCTAGAACTGTATCCACTAAGCTACTAATGCAAATCGAAACCGTGAGCACTAGTTCTAATAAAGCTACCTCCCGTCCTTCCTCCCCATACCCTTTCCCTCCACTACTACCGCTCACCAGGGAGCTGGCTCTAAATACCCGCTAGCTAAATAGCATTTACTGCATTATCAATTGGATATGAACAGGCTAATTCCACAGTCAGGCCTTCCATTTTTCACTAATAGCCCTTAACAAAGCCATCCAAGCTGCCCCAAGCAGTGGCCTTTTAATTTGTATGGTTAAGATTGCCAGATTCAGACATTCAATTACCGGATATTAACTGTTACAAACAAATGCATTCGGCACCGCCGCTACGGACGATAATGACGTGCAGCTGAACGTTCAGCATTTATCGAGAAAGACGAGGCGGTGGACGAGTTCAAATAAAGTACGTTGAAATCCGCGGACTATGAAATAGAAATTAATTGTGTGTTTCAGTGCTTAATAGGCCTGGTTATTTGCAGGGTTATTGCAGTTAGATCCACACACAGATACAACAGTCAGAAGAAAATGAAACGCTGCATCTGTACTTGTTCTTCTCGCTGGCTGGTTTACTTCCACAGGTTGAGTTACTGCCTGGTAATGTCGTTGGAATCTTAGATACATAATTAGATCTATTTAACATGAGACATGACACAAAGCTAGCACTACTAGCGCTCCCTAAGCTTTAAGCTTTGTGCTTAGGGCAAATAATTCAATCCTGTAGGGTCTTTTGTTTGTTACCATCCATGCTTGAACAATGTATACAAGCTGTGTTGCCAGATTGCATGTTTTCCAACCCAATTCTGTTATGATACGCGTTGGCGTGTAGACAAAAGGATAAATATCTTTTTATTTAGTGATGTCACGTTTTAAACTCCAGGTCATATTTATGACAGTATTTACCTTACCTGCATGCTTTTGAACATGAAATGACCCATGCTGACCCGGAGAACGAACCCAAGCCTGCTGTGAGGTGACCACTAATCCATAATTATCCTATAAGTTTATAGGATATAAACTTGCGTGCGTGCGTGTGTGTCTATAATGTAAATCTCTGTACTGTGTGTACTATTTGTCTTGATTTATGTAACTTGCTACTGAGGCCTTACTGAGATTAATAAAGTATCTATCCATCCATCCATCCATATCTATCTATCTAAATAAGAACTTCTGCTTTCGAAAGAAAGTGTAACATGAGTAGACCAATGTTCCTCCTCTTTTGAATTAAAGACATGTTGTTGCCATGCACATCAATACATTGATTTATATGTTAGACGAGACTCATTTTGGACTCATTTCTAGGCTTTGGGTTTTGGTTGTTTAGGGACCACAATGCCAAAGTGAGGACAGTATGAAAAATAAGTACAGAAAGGAATGGGATGTTTAGATGACAGATTTTTTTATAATAACTGTACATGGTCTTCATGCAAATTGAAATAATAAGTAATGCTGAGTTTTTTTTGGCTTGCAACGTTGTGTGTCTTTTAGAAAGCTGTGCTTTTTACTAGGGCTGTCCGCAAATAATCGATTATTCGTTGGTCGACCGAAAAAATTACTAGTCGGCTAAATTCCATTGGTCGACTAGTCGAAGGACCAATGGAATTTCGCAAGGACTTGCGTTTCGTCAATTTGAACGGCCTCA
>JAOUQU010101030.1:0-15820 GCA_028566735.1 Ammoglanis amapaensis
CTGGTATGGAGTGTCACGTCTTCCTTTGTGACGCCGTTCAAATTAAAAGTCCCAGAAGTCCTTTGACGAAATGCAGCGTTTTTCTTTCCTGCGACTAATCGACCAATGGAATTTGTCTGACTAAATTTTTTTGGTTGACCAACGATTAATCGATTAATTGCGGTCAGCCCTACTTTTTAGACAGGGGTGTCCATACTTTTTGCAAAGAGGGCCAGATTTGGTGAGGGGTGGTGGCAAATATTCAGCATAAACTATTTCATAAAATATTTTGGCTATTTTGTTTTCAGAGATACAGATACTTCTGTGGACTATTCCAGTAAGGAACATACCGGCACTCATTTATTCTGTTCTTTTTAAAAAGGTTGGTTTTGAAAAGAGGATTAAACTAGATTGAACTAAACTAGGATTGAACTAAACACTAAATTTTTCTTATTTCACACCAAATACTTTTCAGCAATTCATATGATTATACTCTTGAACTGTGCATCATCTACTGCTATCTTGTGGTGAAATATAAAACAGCTTCATGCGTGTTATACTGAGGTCAACAGTACGGTTGGGCCACATGTTATTGATTATTTGACTCCAAACTACGTATTTTGAATAATAGACAGAGATTGTATGGGTTTTGTTTCAAAATTGGAGTGTTCATAGGAGCAGCAGAGACCCACATAAAAAGACAAACACATAAAAAATGATTTTGGCATTAACATGTCCCCTTAAAAGTGATCCAAAACATGGTGTTCCAGTGTACGTCACATTGGATCGAGGCATCTGCTAAATGCTGTGAACGTTTAGCTTCCCTTTCTAAACCAGTGCAACATCAGTGTTTCAGCTTCTGGACTGGCAAAAAAAAAAAAAAAAAGCTGGGATAGGATCCAAAATGCAAGCAGGACAGTCACATTAGCAGCATTTCTGAACCTTGTCAGTATTAGTTTTATATCCAATCATGACACGATGGTTTGGTGGTTAGCACTGTCGCCACATAGCACAAACGCTCTGGTTCGATTCCCGAGTAGTCGTAGAGTAAGTAGTAGAGTTTGCATGTTCTCCCCGTGTCTGTGTGGGTATCTGATTTATTGACAGTAGATTTAGATGAAAGTTCGGACCCGTGCTGTTCAGGTGTGGATGTTCTCTCGGGTCAGATACAAACACACTTTCATATTTTTTTTTTTTGAAGACGGTGCGCAACAAGCGCTTACTTCCCACAATTCAAAAACATTGCAGTATTGACCATTTCCTGTCATGAATGTTACCTAAGTGTTAAACAGGATGTTAAAAACTGAATAAATAAATAACTTGTCTAGCTTAAGTATTTTAAGTGGAGATTTAGTTCTTTTGATTAAATATTTGTTGTTTAATTCTAAAAGTATTTAGAACTTTTCACCACGCTGAAACACTTTCCTCTCTCAGACGTTGATGTAGGACAGACGTCATGAAGTTCTAAGTGTTACAGAGTTATTCTCTATTTTTAGCAGAGCTGATATCCTGTTTCTATAAGATTTAGTGCACTGTGTCGCACAGTCTCAGTGACCTGACAAGCCCCACTCATAAACAATTATAAGGAAATAATATTCACAATCCTGATGGATTGTAATTATTGACATTTCATTGTTTTATTACACATAGCATACACACAAGATACCACACAAGCTCAAAAAACAGCACAATCAAGTCATGTAAATGTTTTATATCATGAAGCAGCTACACCCTAAGTCTAAGAGGGAAAGTGGACCCTAGTGAGTAGAGCTTTGGGCAATCAACCAGAAGATTGGGTGTTTCAATCCAGCCATTGTTGGGTCCTTGTTGAGCAAGACTTTAAATCCTGTGTGCTCCACGGGTGCCGTACGATGGCCTACTATTATAGAGCTTTGATCCAAACAAGCTGGAATATACACCCAACCTAGTGGGTAGAGCTTTGGTTTATCAAGCAGAAGTTTGGGGTGGTTTAAACCCAGGCTGTGCTACACAACCACTGTTGAGCCTTTGAACAAAAACCCTTAAACCTTGTCAGTTCCAGGGGCACGTATGATAGGTGACCTCGGTAATAGCGCTTAAACCCCAAATTCCATGTATGATTATGTATAATAATTATTGTACTGTACTGTACATCTGTATATGTGTAAAGACAAATAAAATTATAACAATTAGTTTAAAGACCAGTCAGATTTGAGGTGGAGTATTTCAGGTCATTTCTGTGTGGGCTGCTTTTGGAGCTTTGGTTCCCTCACATATATAAAAAACAAGATGAATTGGAGATGCATGTTGCGACTACTTCAAATTTTTTCATTACTTTGACATTTTCAACATTTAGCAGGCGCCTTTATACAAAACAACTTACAATTACGGAACACAATTTTTGAGCAATTGAGGTGTAAGGACCCTGCTCTGGGGCCCAACAGTGGCAACTTAGTGGCAACATGTTAGTGGTATTGACATTCTAATCTCAATCTCAATACTTTAACCACTAAGTCATCACTTCCTAATTTATTTTCATCACTGGCCTGCATCTTTGCACAATAAAAGTTCATATGTGGATCAGTCTTTTCTTTGGAGAGAGACATCCTGATGAACACATTATCTGTGCAGGTCAATGTTTCATGAGTTCTGTCATAAAAGTGCTTTTAGGGTTCAAATTCATTCCCATGTACTGAAAACTGTGCAAACTGCTCATTTGGATTTCGACTGAAGTGTAGCAACTAATTCAAGTGAACTTGGTGCCAAATCTGTTATTTTTGGCCCCGTTTTGTACTCAACACCAAAACATCTAATGTTAAGATGTACGCCAATGAAGAGCTTATGTCTCTTAAAGGCTGATTTTGTCCAGACTCTCCGACCTCCATCACTACATTACTTTTTAAATGTCACATTTATTCAGTTATAATCCATTTCTGGGTGCTTCTGTTATGATTTATTTCAATATTTGTTGCAAAAGGTTTATTCTTTATACAATTGATTGGCCAAATAAGGGTGTTAACACTAAGCAATCAAAAAAATTTTTGCCAACAATATTCCGAGTTTACTTATACATGCAACATTCATTTGGGAAGCGTCATCATGCTCATCACAGCAGAGCTTAAGATGCCGATCGAACCTGAGCTGACAGATGACACTGAATTCACTGTACAAAAGTGTAAAATCCACAAGCATAACAAACAAGCACGAGTTCTTTTTTTCACTCTGCATGCACTCACACACTCGACTTGTCACCCCAGACTGACATGATTGAGATCGGCTTCAGACCCGTATCTGCTTTCTCTGAAACTAATAGGAGAACATTACACCAAGCTTCTCTATCTCGGTCAGAAACTTTTACACATCTGCTTGCTCAACTATTTATTTTTAGGAAGAACACGATAACTTTGTTAACTGCACACATACCTACACAAAAAATGTGAGGCCTTGCAAATCTATCAACTTTTTGTATAGGTCTTAACCTCATGAGTACTTAAGTCAGTTTTGCTCTCTACAGATAAATCAAAGTGAAATATTTCTTCAGACACTTGCACATATTAATAACGACAGCTCAAATGCTCTGCTGAAAATAGTGCTGCTGTTTTCTCGGTTGAACTAGATGTATGTTTAAGGGTCTATAACACATTTAATACTATTTTAGTTTTAACATCAGTCAAGATTTGTTTGCTGGTTTATTTATATATTTGGTGAGGAATGGGGCTTGTTTTGTTATATAAATCTAATAAATAAATAAAATAAATACTGAAAGTGAGTTAAATAGTTGATACAAAATTGTCCACCTACTGTGTTTGAATGTGTTAAACTTATGCAGATTTTAGTTGATCAGTATAACCACCAAACAAATGCACATATTTGTCATGTTTACATGTTTGTCTCTTCAAGCTGATCTGCCAAGAGAAGCAGAAGCTGAAAGAGGAACTGGTTGATCCTTCGATTTCAGATGGACTGGAGAATAAAGCAGAAGAACAGCATGGTACAGCACACACTGTGCATCATGTCGAGTCAAATAGATTCAGTGGCACTTTTTACGGATACATGACTAACATCTCAATATCTTTTATCATTTAGACGAGATAGTGTGTGTCAGTAAGCAGTGTGAAGAATCTCTGACCGTGACATCACCCCAAAGGACGTTTGACCCTAGTCTTGAGTCTGCTTTAAGTGGTGGTAGGTAACATGCTCGTGTCATTCCTTCTTTACAAGGGATGTGCATGGTCATCTCCCCCCACCCCATGACAGATGTATTAAGGTTGGTTAGGGTGGTTTTTGAATAGTTAGCAGTCCCCGACAAAATATATATATTTCTTTATATTAAAAAAGCTGTATCAGGCAGAGCTACACACAAATGACATGGGTAAATATACTTATAAACTACTTAAGAATAATCAATCTCAGATGTTGACCCCAGATCTTTTTCTGTTAGTATAACTATTTTGCTTGAATGGTTACATTAAATGTACGTTAATCAACATTTTGACATCAGAACCTCTGAGTCTCTTTCTGTCGTTTACAAGAGACTTAAAACTCATCTCTTTACCAAAAACTTCAACTAACTCATTAAACTTCTTCCTCTTCAAAATAAAAACCCACACAAGGTTTTTTAGAATGTGTATTTAAAACTGTTGTCATGTTTACTACTCTGGAAGCAATTCAGTGGGTTTCTCTGAATAAGAGTGTCAGTCAAATGCAGTAAATGTACATTTCATTTAAATGTTTTATGTTGTTTAAAATAAGGTTGGGGTGTCCATGTATTTGATTATGAAGAGTATATAAACGTTTATGAACAGAATTTAAAGAAGCTTATCAGCTTGAACTATAGTAAAGGGGGTTCTGGGGTTCTACTGAGTCTGAAAATGTTTTCTCACTACACATCACAGTTGGCATTTTAGACATTGTGTGGTTTTCTTTGAATAGTTTTGACTGTTTGGACATTTTGTTCTCTTTACTTCGATCACACTTCTCAGCAAGAGGTGTACAAGTACAAACTGAAATGAAACAGCGCCCTCTCCAGGATTATGGTGCTACACAGTGCAAAAACAATATGATAAACAGAACAAAACAAACAAGATATTTCTAATCTAAACGTGTGATCCTAAGGTTCAATTCATGGGTAGACCTAGGGCTTTCTGAGTTTGTATGTTCTTCCGGTGCCTGCGTGAGTTTACCCCGGGTGCTCCGGTTTCCTCCCACAATCCAAATACATGCTCCAGTTTCTTTCCACAGTCCAAAGTACTGATGTTCTCTGTACTCTGCAACAGATTGGAGACTTTGGATTGGAGAGGTGTTTAGTATATTCATCCACTGTGTATCACAGTGTAATCCTGATTAAAATTAGATGATGAATGGATGTTTATAACACACCGTTTCTTTTCTAGCACAAATTAGCTTTTTTTGTATTTTCTCTCTAGGATATTCAGGATTCTCACAGGAAGTCATGTCATCACTTCATGTAACATCTGAATCCATGACTGCAAGAGGCAGAGCAAGTCAAAAGGCTAAATCACAGATCACTACAGAGGACGTCGATACCAAACCATTTGCTGCAGGTTTTAATGGCAGACCAACTACACCGACTACTGCTACTGGGGAAGTGGTACTGGAGATCAGTGAAAGCAATTTAATCCCAGATACTGATCCAAAAATGGGTCAGTTTGGTTGCATAATATTATGCTAATGCATAATGAGCTTATATAAATGTACTACAGCCAAAAATTATACATAAGTATATAATCAAAATCCTAATGAAGAAACAACTAACATACTGCAACATTTCTTTTTTTATTCCACTAGAAAATGCTCTGGAGTCTGAAGAGGCGACATCTATGCTCTGCAATCTGATTTTAAGTGCTGCATCCATAGATAAACATAAACAAACCAGCAAAACTGAGCGTCCAGTTTCTCAGTCAATCAATCAGAACGAGAAGCTACCTGAACATCAAAAGCAGTTTGGAACATTAAATGAATCTGTCCTGGACCCCGATGAAGCTTCTTTCTTTAGCTCAGTGACTAGCAATGCCATTACCAAATCTATAGAATCCACCTTTAGAACAGGTACGTTTGTATCTCTCACAAACGTATGCGGCTTGTCATGTTTATTGTTTCTTAAACGATTATTTTATTTTTTCTGTTGGTTTTGACAGAGCATTTAATGTCATCACAAGTTCTTAGATCAACACTAAATGTTCAGTCTGGGGTGGTTTTCAGGACAGACAGCCAGCAGCCTGTGAGCACTTTCATTGCACCCAAAAGCCCTAAACATTTCATGTCACCAGACCAAAGCGTTAATCAAGAACCTGAACCAACAGTCCAGAAGTCATCCTCCTGTCAACCATCTTGTGATACCAGTGCATCTGTAAATAGCCACCATAGAGCCCCAGTGTGTGTCACAGCTCCACTGGATACCTGTTCTACAAACAGCTTGGACCCTTCCTGTAAAGATGGTAAATAAAGCATATCTTGGTGGCTGGTTTGATTGTTGTCGAAGAGTCGACAGGTCATGACTGAAGTGCATTTGAGCAATGCACTGAACCCCTAACTTCTTCCCGGGCGCTGTGGTTAGTGCTGCCTTACGTGCTGGACATGTGTGCTCACTGCAGCCCCCTAGTGTGTGCTCAGTAGTGTATGTAGATGTGTGTTTCACTGCACGGATTAGGTTAAATGTGGATGAATGTATAAAAGCATAGTGGAGAAAAATATTCTTCAACATTTTTAATGAATCATTTTATATAATATCAGCGCTTTATCATTTTAGCAATACTTGCATCTTGAATTAAAAGAATAAAAATGTATATTGATTATAAGAAAGTAGCAATGAATGACAAACATGTTTTCTCTGGATTAAGACTGATAGATCTGCTATAAAAGTTCATAGTTCTGCTATAAAAGTTCATAGTCACACTAGGTGACTTGCCTAGTGAAAACCTAGCAGTGTTGAGATTTGAACCGGTATCCTTCTACCAGTACTTGTCCTGTACCCTAACCACTTGCTCTGTATTTAAAATACTGTAATAAATGATCAGCATCAGAATTAATAATTTTTAGATTTATTTTAGGATTTAATTACAAAATTGTAGATCCCCAGATGGAGCAGTGAGGGTTTTTTTTATTACACACCAGTGTTAAAAGACGAGAATCTCGATGTTACTGGTTAGCTGGGTTTGATGTGAGAATCACCTCACTCTGTAACAAACACATTTATTAAAGAAACTTCCACTTTCTTTTAGGAAAAAGGTTTGAGTTGTGTAAGTGAATTTTCATGAAATACACTTGTCATTTTTTTATCCCTGCAGATTCTCAAGCAATTGGATCGGCAATTCGACCATTAGAACCACTTGCTGATGAAACACCCCACAAACCCGTAACTAGCATGACGTATCCAGCAAGTCCCAAACTCCCGAGATCCACCAACCAACAATCAGCATCGTTTAAATCAACATCTTTACTGAGATCTGCAACCAGATCACATCACAGAATTGGTGAGAAAAGTGTTTCACAATTTCTACTTATAATGCTGAGTTTATTTGCTAAAAATCTTTTATTCGGAATAGAAATTTCAACAACCGATGACCATTTTGAGGACGAGTCAGTTATGACCTCCTATACAAGAAAACCTACAATAAATCTGGATGTTTGTGCCAGTCTGAGTTCTGAAACTGAAATGACCAGATTTAACCCAGTTCAGTCTCCTTCAACCAACCAGAACTCGACTTCATCTGCTGCTTCAGTTTTTAACCCCCTAGAGTCCATTAAAATATCAAAGGAACCACTAGATGTACCTTTATCAGCACATCTAGCGTGTAAGTATTTATTATACTATTATTGTTGTTTACATTTATTTATCATCATGTTTTCACATTAAGGTTACATTCATGACTGTAAACAGTACAGGTTATACAGAACACAGTCATGGACCATTTTTTTGGATATTGAGCATTTCCATATCCTATTCACAACTTTTGCATGTTTTTGGACTGTACACGGAGCAGAAGCAAACAATGGTTGACACAGAAAGAACTCAAACTTCTCTCAGGAAGTGCCCAAATATCTTAGCTGGGAATTGAGCACAAGACCTTTTGTTTTGTTATATAGAATACTTTAAAGTGCCCAGCTTTTTTCCAGTCTGAACTCAATAAAGTTGAAATCTTGATGTTGCCACAGGGTGCCACCATAGCCACTAGGAGGCACAAACCATTGTAGTGCATTCTGTTTTTGATTTCGAGCCAGGATAAATAAGAGGCCTGAGTCAGGAAGGACAACTAGTGTTCAAAAATCTCAAAATCGTGATTCATGATCGGAGCAGCCGAAAGGACTCGTATAGTGTTGTGTAAAAGAAAATATATTTTCTTTTCCTGACACTGTGTGCAATGTTTACAGACCTCATAACTACTAGTAAATAAGTTTATAGTATTAACATTTTCAAATTTTACATTTGTATCACCCCTACAGATAATAAGTGGAACATCATAATTGGCTGCACATCACAACAGCTAAAGTCTCTTAGTTTTAACTTTATGTTAATACACTGTAGTGACTCGTGTACTCTTGACTTTCAGAATAGAGTTTACTGCTATTGCTAGTCTATAAATCCCTAAACAGATTCGGCCCAGAATAAATCTCAGACATGTTTAGAGAATATAAACCCAGCAGATATTTTACATCGCTGGACTCAGGTCTTCTCGTCGAGTTCAAACTAAACCTGGTTTAGCAGCATTTAGCTTTTACACTGCATAGAATTGGAACAAACTTTTAACAGATCGCTGATGTTTCTCAAATATAAAACTGTTTCAGTTAAGTTTAAAAACTTTTCTCTTCTATCGTGTCTATAATTAAGCCATACATTTTCACTTATTCTTACTAGATATTTTATTTAGTTCATTTCTGTTTTAAACCTGAAAGCTTTTATTTGTAACTGTGTTTGAAAAAAGCCTTTGTGTTGCTCTAGATCACGAGAATGGTTAAAGGATTGTAATTGTTTTAATGCTTTTTTCTTATGTGAAGCACTTTGAATTGCCACTGTATATGAAATAAACTTCTCTTGCCTTGCCTTACTCTGTAGATTCCTCTGTAATACAAAAGAGTCCAACAACCCTAGCAAACATCAATTCTTCTCAAAATCGAGAACCATCGGAAACATCTACAGAGTGTCGTTGTCCTGTCCAATCTGATGCAGCCTCATCTTGTACCCAAGCACCTGATCCAGCTTTACCATCATCTGCAGCTGGCTGTAGGGATACATTTTGTTTTGCTTTTTATTTTAGGATTTAGCCTTAGTTACTGGGTTTCCAGTAAGTGTGAATAAGCTTCTGACACCTTTCTTATGACTTTTGTCATTTCTGCTGCCATCACTTTGTTTGGAGGTGTTTGTGCATCTTTCAGGGCTTGTGAGCATGTTGACTACGATCTATATCTTGAAACGTATAACACTTAACTCATCTCCTTGTGAATATGTGTTAATGTGATCCATAATGTTATATATCAACGTTATATAGTTTAGTCAGTTTTACTTAATAATGCGGTTACCAGGAGTGCTTGTTCGAAAGAAAAACACACACACAAATGATGGAACAAGGATGCAGAGAACTAGCAAAAAATTTAATAACATCAAATTAAAATGCACGATGGACGCGCTGGTAACCTCAAACGTAGGAGGGGCAAAATCTCAGTGCCACTCAAAATCACAAAAGTCTGTAAGCTCAAGCAGCCATGGAACAACAGTGTCACACTAAAGAGCATCATAAACAGAAAAGTAAGTGAATTAGAAATAGGCAAACAGGTCGTTGGTGGGTGTGACCTGTAACCCTGGCTGAGCTACCTGCAGGAAAGCAAACAGAAAAACGATGCATACAAAACAGAACAATGGCTGAGCAAAAGAAAACAAATCCAAATGCAGTTCATAATTATTTCATTTACCTCCCTGCATCTGAGCAGGTATTGTGGCTAACCACACTATAAGTGCACACTACAAGGTCAGTTGCGCTTTCCTTACATAAATGCAGGGTAAATATTTAAAGTAGAAAGTAACACGATTTCGGGTTTGCAAAGTGCCGAATTTTTACCCTCACACCTTCAGCTGGGTTGAAAAGTTTTTAAATGGCGTCGCACAGCTGAAGACATTTGCACAGATTGCACAGTCCATTATGAAAGACTGGGATTGCAAAAGCTCTGTAATTATATAATAATTATTATTTATTACAGAGTTTCATGTCTGCTTTTTGAAAACTTTTGTGTAATTAATAATCTAGACTATCTTAAATGAAATTACATCTTTATAAAAACAAGTTAAAATGTCTATAACGTTAGAAAGTCATGAAGTTTTTGCACAAAATCACTCACATAAAGAGTTCCAGCTCAACTGTTGCTGGAAACATTCCAACTCCTCTGTGTTTATGCTTTTTTTAACATTTAGCAAATGTGTAAATGTTAGAGAACATGTTTTTTTTTATATACAATACTTTAAAAACCTATATATTGACTAGATTGTGTACAGACTGGCTGTGTTTGGATTTTGGAATTGACTGTTATCTTACAGCCTCGTTCATACAGCCATAAAAATCTTTGTACTTACATGTTTGTGATTATCAAAGCATTCTGTCGTTTAGTGACCATAAAGTTTGCACACAAAACCTGCTTAAAATAGTTCGTTATTGGCTGTTTACAGCCAACAACACAACACTTTCTGTGGGACTTTTCTGGCTGCTTGTCCTGGTTATTATTAAAGCAGACTTGCAAACACTGTTATACCAGCGATATTGGAAGTTACCGATCTGTTCACTGGCCTCGTAATAAATGTAGAATTTATTTCTATGAATCTGTTTTAGTGAAAGAGGAAACAACGTCATCACCAATCAGGTTCTCAGGGAGGCAGGTGCCAGTTTGTTCAGTAAACAGACGTGTTGAGTCACCGTGTGGAAGTGGTAATTATATATTTCATGTCACCTCAGGATTCTAGTATTGTCCTTACAACATATGATTATTTTGTGTTAACATAATGTTTCTTATTCAGAATACTCTGGATGCTCCTCCTTGGAAGTGGGATCATTAATAAAAAGTCAACACATGACTTCTGCCCATACAAGATCTGTAACTTTTATGAGTCCCAGATCCAAAAGAAAACCAGACATTAGCAGCACGTTGCTCTCGTCTACAACATCTCAGATAGGTGCAGCCTCAGTACTTCTACTGTATCGATATGATTACTTGATCAAGTGTATTTGTTGACAGTTTTAGCTTCTTATTCAGTTTAGCCTAGCGGGTATAGCGTTGTGCTAGGAACCCAAAGGTTGGGGGTTCAAGTCCAGGCTCTGCTACACAGCCAAGGCTGGGTCCTTGAGCAAGACCCTTAAGCATGTCTGCTCCAGGGGCGCCGTACGTTGGCTGACCCTGCGATCTGACCCCAACTTCCAGACAAGTTGGGATATGCGAATCGAAACATTTCGTTGTACTGTATATCTGTATATGTGTAATGACAAATACAATTTGAATTTGAATTTATGTATTACACAACACACTACTTATAAAGATGCTATATTTTGAACGCCATGAGAAAAAGATGTTTTATGTAGTAAAGACAAATGTCAAAAGTTGTCATGTTTACTCTATATGACTGGCAACGATATTATTTCCCCTTTAATCAGATGTCTCGCCAGCATCACAGGAAGTCAGAGAGGAAGTCAGATCAGCTGGGGTATCTCGTGCGTATTCACAGCTTCAGCTAAGTCCTTTAAGTTCTGTAGCTAGACGAACAGAATCGCCTTCTTATAGTGGTAAGATTCATCTTATATATTTATTTCTGAATGAATGCTGTATGTTAAAACGATATTCATTTATCAGTACACGTTCTGTCACAACTTCATGAAAAATCATGATATTTGCATACAAAATGGCGCAAAAATATGTCGATCTCTCTTTCTTTACTCATGGTCAGAATATTCCGGATATTCCTCCATTTACCCAACAGTGTTGCAGGACTTGTGTCCAGCCGTTGACGTAACGTCCACATCCCCAGCGACAGCACAAGGTCCAGTCACCGCTATGATTCGCATGAGCCCTAAGCCCTTCAGGAGATCTAACAATCCAAGTTCTACTCTTCCTAACCCATCTCCTCCTCTCAGGTCAAAAGTATTTGGCCAATCATCACTAAGTACTAACTTATTTTCATCTAATAATGAACCTACAACTAAATCTGGTGAGTAACTAATTTCCTGTTGGGTGTTATATGATGTTAGTATAAATATTAGGTTAGATTTATTCTCTATTGGAAATAATTCTACTAACTAGAGTGACCTCTTTTTGAGCTTGTTTGATAGTGAAGTTCCGAGTAAAGTTTCTGCTTCTTGTTTCAATTAGAAAGCTCCATAATGACACAAGAAGTGAAGTCAGCAGGCCGCAGTCAATACACATTATCGCTCTCACAGTCGTCCAGCACACACAGTTTAATCCCAAGAAGTCCCAAGTCCATCAGTAGGTCGACCAACCTAACGCAAAGTCAGACTAATACCAGCCCACATTTTAACCCTTTGCTTTTCAGCCAGACGTCATCACATACACTTTCTAAACCGATCACAGACTCTCCTAGTAGACCCGGTAAGTCAAACATACATATTTTTATCATTTATTACAGTGTTTCATGTCTGCTTTCCGAAAACATGTGTAATTTGTAATATGGACTAACAAGAATGAAAGGGGACATATGTTTTAGGTTAAGTTACAATGTCAATGGGCTCCAGAAAACATGGCCATTAAGTTTTTGCACAAAATCACTCTCCCATACAAAGATATAAATTTCATTCTTTCCAGTGTGAGCCTTGTTCTTAATCATCTGCTATGAGCTACGTACCTTATGCTAATGAGTTGTTGAGAGTTTGTTTGTTTGTTTGTTTTTTTACACGCATTACTTTCAAAAAATGTATTGACTCGATTGTGTACAGACTGACTGTGTTTGGATTTTGGAATGGACTGTTACTTTACACCCTTATTCATATGGTAATAAAAAAACATTCTTTGTACTTACATGTCTTTGGTTATCAAAGCATTCTGACATTTAGTGACCACAATCTTGCACACACAACCTCCTGAAAATAGTTCTGTATCAACTGTTTACATTTAACGACAACACTTTCTGTGGGACTTTACCTGTAACCGTACTTGTAACTCGTCTCGGGCACGGTGAACATAAATCCAGCATCCGAATAGTGAACCTTTAACTGATCTATCAGGTGACATTCTGGTGGGGTTTGCCAGGTGATTCGTGGTTCTGGGAAGGTTCTAATGCAGTTATTACATCACAATACCATAGAAGTCAAAGTGACTTGACACAAGTATTTTTTATAATTTACGGAAAATGGTTGGATGGATTTTATTTGAACTTTTAGTGTTTATAGGAGCAGCAAAGACCCACATAACTCAGATAGAAAAACAAACACACAGTAAATTTTGCATTATGTGTCCCCTTTAACAACTTGCCACTGATTTGCTTTGCCCATGCAAGGCCCTCAACTTTCAAATGCTATTTCAAAACGTGTATTTAGTCGGTGACTCTGAATATTATACATATTATAATATATAGTATGTATAATATTAACAATTAACAAAATAATAAATGGTCTGTTTCATTTTCAGAAATGGTAGTTTATTTTCCTCCTCATAAAAACAAGACCGTGGTCTCATCTGGCTGCCTCACATTTCCAATGTTTGGTCTGAGATAAGCTTGGACCCAGTGAACTCAGCACTGTTGTTCCAAGCCCGTGTGGTTAGATTTATCACATGAGCATTGTGTTCTATCTTTCAATTGGTAGCTCGAAGGTTGCACATATTCAACATTGGGTGTCTGATCATGTCCATCACTGCAGTAAGATTATTGAAAATGTTCGATTTGGACTGTCTGCTGATTCTCTTTTGACAATTAGACTTTTCTATATTTCCCCTTCCCATCAAATTGCTCCGATAAAAGATTTCTTGTTATATTTGTTTTAGTCAAATCATTTATTTGTGCTTTTGTCTGTTCTCGAGAATGATAAAACCATAGCAATAGTCTACCGATGTGTTGCTTGTGTTGCTTTGATTTTGTTTGTTTGTTTTTGAAGTATCTGCAGTGAAACCATGGACATCTAGTCTAAAGACTCCAGCAACTGTATCCAATTCTGCTGGTAACATATAAAACTGTTGAGCACACACGATTATCTATTAAGCTTCTAATGTCACTATTTTTCATAAAGCTTGTTTTTATTTATTAGACAAGTCGACAACGTTTTCCAAGCAATCTTTCTCTGATTTCAAAACAGTCAATGACAAGTAAGTTCTGGCCTTGTATGTAATGTGTTTGACTTCAGAAAGATTTAGAAACATCTACCTGTTTACATGTTTACCTGTTTTCAACATGTTTATAGCTTAAAGAAGTCCATGAATGTAGAGGATAAGAAGTTGATATCAGGTTCACAGACATTACCGAGGAATATGGGTAACCAGATTAAGCAGACCTTGTTTGAGAAGAGGAATTGTGAAATGAACAGGTAATAAATGTTTTTTATTATTATTCATATTTAATAACTTTCTGGCATAAAAATAAGAATCCTAATGGAGACACAGAGCCATCAATATTTAGTCATGGCCAAATGGTAGACAGTCGTTCATATCAACCATCTATTCATTCCATTAGTGTCATGGTGGAACACACACTTGGCGAATACACTCAACACCTGAATAGGTTGCCAGTCTGTTGCAGGGTACATACAAAAACACATGCACAATGACACGCACAACAACAATTTTGGTATCTAAAATTAACCTCACTGCATGTCTTTGGACTATGGGAGGAAACCTGAGTACCTGGAGGAAATCCACACAGATGGTTTGAACATGCAAACCCAGGATCGCCTTACTCTGGTATTAAACCTTCTTGCTGTGAGGTGACAGTGCTCATCATTATGCCACTTTACCACCCACTGCCATTCTAATGAACTAGTATACTAAAATTAAGTGTAGTTATTTTTCTTAAGTTTCTCAAGTTAAGTTTTAGTGTACTAAAATGGCTCAAATAATACCACACCTTCACCCGGGAAGAACCCTGGAAGAAGGGCACCATTGTTCTGTCTGTTGTTTCATAATATTTGCTATATTTAATCACAGTAATCTAAACCCATTGTACCAAACACTGTTTATTAGAGGTACTAATGTGGAGTTGAAACCTAAACTGAGACGATCTCAGAGTTTTGGCACAACTAGCGCCAGCGGCATTAAACAGATTCTACTGGATTGGTGCCGCTCCAAGACTTTAAGTTACCAGGTAAGAAACATGGTCAGTGTTGCTCCTTCTGTGTATCTTCATCATTCTTATAAATGAGAATCATTTGAAATTTCAAACTAAATCAATTTTTTTAACCCGTTATCAGTTATATACGACCATTGGATATTGGATGAGTTTCTTGGCAGTGTTTTTACCAAGTATTTTACAGGTCTTTCACCAAACACAAAGTGCTTTGGAGAACTGTATGTATCTATGGGACAATTTCATATCCAATCAACCTAGTGCATGTTTTTGGGCTGTTTTGGGGAAAAAACCGAGAACACAGAGTAAACCCACATGGACTTTCAAACTCTGGACAGAGACTCCAACTTGGGACTTCTGTGACTCCCTTATAGCAATATGTGCCCTTTAGGTGTTTGCACTCCAGTGTGTATCTATGTTCCATAGATATACACAGTTCTCGAGTGTACTATAGCGTTAGAGAAAAATCTGCAACGTACTACATAAAAACACTGACAAGAAACTCTGGGGGGATTGGTAGCGGTATGTAGAGCACCCAAGAGTCGGATACAACTGAAACAGGTTTTTAAAAGTACATGAAAT
>JAOUQU010101136.1:0-15816 GCA_028566735.1 Ammoglanis amapaensis
TAGGTAGGTAGGTAGGTCGGTCGGTCGGTAGGTCGGTCGGTCGGTCGGTCGGTCGGTCGGTCGGTTGGTAGGTATTTTAAATTGTACTTGGGTTACATACTAAAAAGAATAATCCTAAAGAAAACTCTTTCACACTCTTGTGCAGAGGGACAGTCATAGGTACATGTTGTACTCAAGATCAGAAATAGCCAACTCACACTGAAACCCTCGAAGAAAGATTTAAGGCAGCAGGAATCACGACCCACAAGTCTGGATGTATCATAATTTTTAATAACATTCGCTTGAAATGAGAACAGAGGAGGAACCCGGTGTGGATGTTCTGGGTGCATGAACAAAAACAACAAACAGTAGCTGAAAGTCAAAAACTGAGATCATTTAATTTTTACCTTTAAAATTAAAATGCCAACAATTTGGACAAGAATAATAAGTAATAAGGACCACATTTCCATTGCATGTGCAGTAACCTGAATTATTTTAGTATTATAATAAACTCCATTATGTATTAAATGGAAAATGTCACAATGAGATTTCTGATTAACGCTACTCAACCAGACATTCAGTATCATTTATGATACATATCATTATGAATTTGTTGTTGCAAATAAATATATGGGTCGATCCCCACAACTAACGTAAAACCACTTACCTAGATTGAGTGATGGATGGAATTGGACATTAAATGATAGATGGTGAAAAGAGATTCACTTTGAAAACTTGCTGCATAGATTCAATGAACAATACCGAACAAAACACGAACTTAGGCTGCTTGTGTTCGGTTTTCTTTTCGAAGACAATAAATCATAGGTTTGGTGGGGTGTATGTGTCAGTGTGTATATACGTGATTTATCATGGATGCTGAATGACATCGCTGACTTTGTTGGAGGCACAAAGAGGACATCCTGAAGGTCTGCAGAAGATCCTTCAGTATCTAAACTTATTTAACCATTCACTCACTCCGGCTTCTGCAAATGAGGCTGATGGGAAAACAACAACAAAAATAACAAGAATTAAAAACTAATATGCATTAAGTATTAGTATAAATCGTTATTTTATTATAGGCTATAGTTGTTGTGTACATTCGTCTGATATCATGGGAATCTACCTTAACTGGATGATTGAAAAATAAGAAATGAACTAAACATACTGTTGAATTTAGAAGGGGTTGTAACAAAAACTATGACTGTTTATAATAATCAGTTACTTTTATAATACAGTAATAACTCATTTATAACTTTTTGGGAAAAGTAACTAGTAACTATATTAAATTACTGATCAGTTATCATATACTGTGACGCTCTGGTGTCATGTTCACGATACACGATTCACACCCAGTATCATCAGAATGATTTTTATTTACTAACGAACGAATTAAATAATGAATGAATAGACTAAAGCATTTGGAATGAATTATTCCATGCACTATACTTGTAAGATGAAAGCACAAGACACAAGCCGAGACTACAAGAAATACTGAAAGACTACCCAGCACCAGTCCATCAAAAGTACCATATAATCATATTTATGATACGTCAAACTGTGAAGCTAATGACGCGTGCGTTAAAGCTCCCTGCTACACCAGCGGTTCACCACGTGGGTCTAATATATGCTGATGAATGCATGTAGATGGTCACCATGGAGCCGCATCACTTTAAATAGATGATCAGTCAGAATAATCTTGTTTTGATTTGATAGGTGTTCACGAACTAGAAACAAACCCCATGCAGAGCATCTGCACTCATTATGTTTCTGTTCTGATTCATTTAAGGAGCGTGTGTTCTATGCGAGCACTAACCGGTTACAGGACCGTTGGACAGGATGGGTTGGTTGTTACTGCCCTCAAGAGTCCAGTCAGAGAATCTAAACAAGAGTCTAAACAAGAGGAAAATGAATGATTGTATATTTTACTTTCTATTTAACATTTTACTCACACAATGCTTTGAGTGCAGGGATTCTGTGAAAAGAAATCGCAAGACAGAAATTCCCCGTTCATCACTACGAATTATGAATGCTGATGTGATTCATGATTTCTTAAGTCAGTAATGAGCTGTCTAGTCAGACCATTCGCTCGGAGCTTTATGAATAGTATGAAGAGACGTGGAGTCATACAGAAGATGAGAGCGATATGGCCTGGATGAGTTTCCCGTACCCACATTGCCTGTCTGGACGTGGATCAATCGAAGACCTTAAATCACAGCCTTTGAGAGAGGCTTTTATATTCCAGGCGCTTCCTTTCGCCCACATTTACTGGAATCTCCTCCCTTTGTGGGCCCTGAGGAGGGTCAGTATTACCCCCTGGAGATTACACAACCCTCGGTGCACAAGCTCTCTTAGAGCTGCTATTCACATTCCCTGCTAGGAATGTATAAAATGCCACACCGGTTCAGAGAAGTGTGTCTGGGTTTGAAGTGATGCTAGTGAGCACTGCTGGAGCACTGCTGAAAACATCTTTTTGTGTATTGATTTTATTTATTTTACAATGTATGTCAGCATCGAGTAAACAATCTGTTTAATTGGCAGGTTTAAGTATATAAAAAACGTTTGTTTTAGTCGTCTGTCAGTCGAATATCTAACAGCGGTACTGTGTAAACACACTGCCTGATTTGACTTGTTTGTCATGCTGGCCGTGTTCATTGTGGATGGTTGACGTCATCAGTCGGTGTTTTGTCAACCTCTTTTTCCTACTAAAAAATAAAATACATGTATATGTGCACATTTTACTGACCTCTCGTTTAAGGAAATGTGTCCGAATGTTATTACCGATGATGGTTACAGATGATGGTTAAGTTAACCCTCAAGTGCTCAAAAATTGTGTTCTATTATTTTCTAATAAATTGTTTTTTGCCAAACGCTTTTGCGTCTGCTAAATGAAAATGCAATTAGTAACCCAAGTACCCAAGAAGAACGGGGTCCTGTTGAGTCTGGTTCCTCTCAAGGTTTCTTCCTGTAATTTTCAGGGAGGTTTTCCTTGCCACAGTCGCCCTCGGCTTGCTCAACAGGGGGTTTCTGTTCGTTTTTTATTTTGTAAAGTTGCTTTGAGACGATGTCTATCGTAAAAAGCGCTATAGAAATTGACTTGACTTGACTAACCTAGTGGTTGAAGCACAGGTCTAGCAATCAGATGGTTGCCGGTTCAAGACTCTCTAACTTCCAATTGCTCAGACGGCTAACTGTAATGCAAGTCGCTTTAAATAAAGGTGTCTGCTAAATGATGAAAATGTAAATATATACTAAACCTCATGAGAAAAAGAGGAAATGATCTTAATCGCCAGAATCGTTTCCAGATGTGCAGAATCTTTTGAGAGAGATTTTTTTAACTAAATGTAGAATCAGCCAATAACACATGAATAATAAAGCGATAAATGTGACTTCTGAAACAAGCTGTCAAGAAATGAAACAAACTCCAGCACCCTGGGGGCAGTGCGAACGTTAATCAGTCATTCTGCACCAGCACATCAGTCACTAAGGCATGATGAAGCGAAATCTACTGCGATTGTTGCTGTAGACCTGGACTCGCGCATCATCTTTGAACACATCTGGACAGCTGTTGTTCTAGTTGTACATGTGTTTAACACTTTAATATTTCCTACGGTATACTATGCTATAGAATAAAAATGTAAATGTGCTGGACATGTGTAAACTTGTTATAGTTAAAATTTAGGAGTCGTTTCAGTTCATGACTCTTTGTGCTATATTAAATTGTACACATACATTTTTACATGTCTAATAATAATTATTATTAATATAGGATGACAGACTGTAGATCATAGCAGTCTCAGAGGAACTAGTGTAAGACAAGGCAAGGCAAGACACGTTTTTCAAAGTGCTTCACATCACATAAACATCTTACAGCATCTTAGAAGCCCAGAAAGACGGTTTTTCAAGCTTAGTTAAAAAGCAAGTGGTTTAAAAAAGCTTTAAATGTTACATAAATACATAAAAAACGTAATGAAATGGCTTTTAAAATGTGTAAAATCTAGAGCTCAGTTATACTGTAATGATTATTAGTGGTGTGAAGCGTTACATCTACGTTTCACATTACACAACACAGGTGGGTGGAACTAATTATGTACCTCTTGTCATTGAGAATATGTTTTTTCAAAACCATATTTGCATTTCAAATTTAAAATACTTTAAGATTTGTAAAATAACGATTTCTGCAAATGACCTTCTTCTATTTGTACAAGCCTCAGAAAACTAATTCCAACCTTTGATGTTGCGAAAGTTGTTTGCCGTGTGTCGTCTACCTCAGCAAATACATGAATGTGAATCAATAATGCGACTTAACATGGCAGTGGCCCATCAGCACATCACAGTGATAGTGGGTAGGAGGTCAAAGGTGACTGACCAGCCAGGACACTAAATTCTGCCTTTGTCATCCTATCAGCATCTTGGATAGTAATGGCTTAGTGATTGATGTACTAGACTAGAGATCAGAAGGTTGCTGGTTCAAGCCTCACTACCACCAAGGCCCTTAACCCTCGATTGCTCGAAATTGCAAGTCACTTTGGATAAAGACGTCTGCAAAGAAGGTAAAATGTAAAATGTAATCAGAATGTCTATGTCACATACGCCACCTAATATGACATATTAATCTGTTTGTAGACATTAAACCTCGTGCATCATGTATGTTTATTAAATAAATCATTCCCAAACTCCTCTTTGAGGATGGATGCATGTGAGCTCTTAAAACATTTTATAATACAGTGGATATGTTTTCCCAGATTGTGTAACAGAAAACGTTGCATGTCTTTCCTGCATGAATACACATACAGTATAAAGACAAACACACACAAAAAATATCATCTTTGGATGATGGTTAAGTACTGTCTCACGAGTGAGTGACTATTTGTGTGATTTGAAGCTCAGTGAGTCACTGAATCATCTATTTTTTTCCTAGAACAGCATTAAATTACCACCCACGGGAGTGAACACCATGCATTAAAAAGATTCATCAATAACAAATGAGTTGTTAGAGAGTACATGCTGGTAAGACATGTTTTATTCACGGCATGGTTGGTTTATACTATCCGTTTCATACTGTAGTAAATTATCTTTATTTATTTCACACTGTATCTAACAGTAAATAAAGTAAAAGAATTCCTTCGCAATTAATTACATTATTTTACAATACCAACAAAAAAAAACGATACCAAACAATCGATTACACTTGATAATGGTACCAAACAGCGTGTAAAATAAAAGGGGGATTAAAAAAAGAAACTTTTTTTAAATGTAGTTGTAAGACTAACACACTTTCACACATGCAGCAAAAGTCTTTATGATGGTCAACAGGATGTGAAGCGAAAATGCAACAGGATAAAGACACCGATACACATTTGCTGGATGGACGTTTGCTTGCATTTCATCAGACCTGAGATTATTCTTCATTATTCTGTTGCTAAAATAATATAAAATGAATATTACAATAAGATGGCACGATATGGTGGCACAATAGGCAGTGCGGTGGCTTTAAAGCCACATGGTTGCTGTGGTACTGGGTTCAATTTTCTAAAACTTATTTGCATATAGTTTTTCAAACATGAGATCCAGAGTGTGTGTGTGTGTGTGTGTGTGTGTGTGTGTGCTACTTTTTGGCATGTTCCAGACCCCACAGAGACATTGACCGAGATGAAATAAATTGAACGAAGAAGCAAATACAAACAAAACAGTACACATAAGTGCACACTCCCTATATCGCCGTGCTTTTGTTGGCTTCCTTTACTAGATGCACTTACAGTCACTTCTTCTCCCAGATCTCCCAGATAAAAAGCCTGGCAGGAGCGTCCAAGAGTATTTCCACAAGCTTTAGTATTAAAACTGAGCTGGATTCCAGTACAGATAGTTAAAATTCTCCTGTAAGTGAGTCGAGTATGTGTAAGAACTCAGATTGAACCAGCTACTGTGATGGAACGATGGATCTGGATGAGGTTCTGGAGATGGATCATGTTTCGAGGTTCTTTGAAGAGCCGCTTGTTTCTCAGCATCCATCCGATTCTCAGCTTTTTCCTCTTCGTGACATTTCTTCGTGTTCCTGTTTTTCTCTTCCTCTCTCCTCTGGCATTCAGGATGAGAACAGCACGGCCTGTCAGCGCTCATGTCAGGGTTCGACTGTAAAAGCAAAGAGAGCGAGGAGATCCGGTTGATGGCGCGGCGCAGAGTGGCGATCTTGGACAGGCGCTTCCCACAGAGGTTGTGCTGAAGAGCAACACGTAGGGTGTTAAAGGCCTGGTTGTAGTGCAGGATTCGCTTGCGTTCACGTACATTAGCGGCGACCCTGCGAGCTTTCGATCGGACAGGGCGGCCGCGCTTCTTAGCTGCGCAGACGTCTTTCAGTCTGTACTCTGAAATCGGATTGAAAGTGGATTCCGTCGAAGTCTCCTCACTTGCACTGTCCATGTCGAGACCCGATGCACAGCTCTCCCGATCATCTTCTGAATCCTCAGATTCCGTGCTGGTCAAGCTCATGCTTACAGAATAACTCATGATTTAAAGCTGGTCCGCTCTGATTCTTCTGAGTCTGAGACTGAGTGTTAAAGCAGAAGGCAGCACGTTGAGTTCTTAGATTCTCCCCATGTTAAAAAATTCCTCACTGATGCCTGTTCGGTATGCTTTGGCTTTGCTGACACCAAACATGTGCTTTTAAAGACTTTTTAAGACAAAGGTACATCACGTGAGCCAGCTAGCCACTAGCAAAGGTGTGTTCGGTGGCCTCTAGGCAAAGCAAGGTATCATTCAGCAGCCGCTGACACACCTCCTCCATTCACACAGTCGGAAAAATGCTAAAGCCAGCACACATGACATAGTGAAGAAGTATTATAGATTAGATGTGTTATAAATGTTAACTCCAAACCTGAAGTTAGAAGTAATATTGTTAACACATTTACACAGTAAGTCGTCGGGTCATTGAATGAAACGAATGAAACTAATTCTAACACATAATGTTTTTATAAACAGGAAATTTGAATCTCACCACCAGAAACAAATTGTCATCCAAGCTGTATTTAACACTTTCTGAAATCGTTTTACGGTCAAAATCTACAAGACATTCAAACAAATAACTGTCCCAGTCCGATTATTTTATGACCATCAAGTCTATGCAACATGTTAAGAACATGATTTCATACAAAAATGTCCATATCGGTTGATTATGGGGGTTTGGTGGTTCGCCTCAAGAAAGAAATCGCAGGTTCCATTTCCAGTTATCGGCAATCCAGGGTTTTCTCCAGGGACTTCGGTTTCCTATCACATTCAGGTTCATTGGAGATGTGTGTGTGTGTGTGTGTGTGTGTGTGTGTGTGTGTGTGTGTGTGTGTGTGTGTGTGTGTGTGTGTGTAGCCGAGTACCAACAGTGGGTGATGTGGGTGTTCACGCTGTCATAAATGTACAACTTTTCTAATGACATAAATAAACCAGACAATAAACCTGACACTTCAAAGCAGAAAAGAAGCAACCAAAACAGTTTATGGTTCCCTTTGTATTTTTCCTTACACCCCTTTTATCTGGGCTGTCAGATAGTTTTTTTTATTATGAGTAAAACCGTTCGCATAAATTATGGTTGTCAAGATTTGGAAGCTGTAATAAGCGGATGCCGTACATCTTCGGTGTCTCGGACTGGACTCCCATTATTTATCATTTACCGGTGAATTTTATGCATAATTTGCCCTCCATGATGTAAAAGTACAAAGAATTAAGGAAGTCAGTTTTGAGGATTTTCTTGCGCTCGCTTTTACTTAGTAACACAATAGAATGTAAACAGTGGACGCTCATAAACACAGAGTCAAATGTGTCATAATGCGATAGCTTTTATAAAATGTAAATATATCATGACATGTATTTGGGATTGCTTACAGCGGATATTGATCCTAAATTTTAAAAAAAGAACTTGTACAAGTTATTTGCATGTTTAACACCTACTCCAGATCTCTGCAGCTGTATCTACTGTGACAGTATTACATTTATATTTGCACATTTAGTGCAACTTGAACAACATTTGCATTTTTGCAGCCTAATGTAATATCTCTACTGATAATGTTTCTACCTGACACAACGTTATTCATTTACTTATGGTCATGTACTAACACACGTCTCTAGTCTTGTCTCTTAATGACATGTTTAGATTAGGAATGCTTTTTGTTATGCTATATGCTTTATATTTAGTATATGCTTTTTTATATCTGTAGTACTGTTGTGTTACTGCACAGTTTAACAAAGTGTGTCATACCGTGATCCTGAAAAAACATTGTTTCTGAATATGTAGCTGAAATGACAGCAAAAAATAAATAAATTGTCGTCAATCTTGTTTCTGAGCCCGTAGTTAAAGCTGTATAAAGGAAACTATACAGCAGATATGTAACGATGGGAGTGTATCCTTGTTCTTGCTGCAGTCCTCGTTTACAGTTATATAGGGCCATGAACTGGCCTGCAGGCAGAGCTTTAGTTCAAATGGCCTCCCTTAGATTGAAGATAGCATCAGTCAGGTGGGTGGAGGGATTAGAGCACTAAGACGTTGACATCATTTAATGCACTGATGCCTTCAAGACAACATTTAGTGCTGGTCACTGAGTGGCTTGTGAGGTCTGTAAAAACCCTTTTTCTGATATTCAAAGTGTCATCATGGTTGACAAACATGAACACCACACACATGTAAAACACACAATGGCATATTGAGTAGACTAACACATGTACAAAACATTTTTGAGTCTGTTTTATACACCTTATGATATATGTTATATACACATTATGTTGTCACAGGGATGGAGTGATATACCTCTTCATAATTCACATTTTACCACATGATATTTAAGTTGTTCTCAAGTTCTAAAGGTAAATGATGGTCTTTTTAAAAGCCATGGAATATGTTTATTTTATATTACTGTATATTGTACTGTATAGTGTTGTTATGAATTATATTGTTGTATAAATTCTTTTGCATAATATGTTGCTGTTCATATACTGAAAAAGGATTTCTCCAGATTTTTATACCATGGAATACAAGTTTACATAATTTACCAAGTAAATGCACAAACACGTAACGATGTGTTGTACTCATCTTTATTTAATGTAACATTTAAATCAATATGTTTGTACATTTTATATGCCTGGGTATAAATCATAAACCTTGTTTTTTTTCTGACAGTCATGTGATGATGTGATATCCTGGGGGTTGCAGACGGTGCTTTCCAACGCATCAATAAAAGTTAAATTGGTTTTTGTTTGTGGAAAATCAGGTTGCTTTAGAAAGAATTACAACACCTCTCTTCCTCTACTTGTTCTGCAATTATACTGTAATGTGCAGGTTGCTTAAATACAGGTCTGTGGTTACTGTCACTTCATATTTGCTCTGTAATTTAAAATAAGATGAATAACTGAATTCAAGTCTGTTTGTAAAGTGAAAACTAGCAACAGTCTACAAAAGGAGAGTATCGTTATTTAACAAAAACACAACTGTTAGTGATCTAACTAACATACTTATAGTAATTTTTGCAGTCTTTTGTGATGAATGAGATTTGTTAAGGTTTAAAACGTTGGGTGTGTGTTCTAATAGCGTACTGCAGCCGACAGAAATTTCTGATTTTTTTCTTCTTTTAATCAGACACTAAACAGTTTGGACAGACTGTAGGAATGATGCTTAAGTCTAATAGCAGTGTTTTTCTTTAAAGAAAGAGATGCTGAACCCATAGCCAAATTCCAATTTTATTTGTCATTACACATTTACAGATGTACAGTACAACGAAATTGTTCTCTTCGCTTATCCCAACTTGTCTGGAGGTTGGGGTCAGAGCGCAGGGTCAGAGAACGTACGGCGCCCCTGGAGCAGACAGGGTTAAGGGTCTTGCTCAAGAACCCAACAGTTTAGCGGAGTGTAGCAGAGCCTGGATTTGAACCCCCAACCTTTGGGTTAACTGCCCAACGCTCTGCCATAACAATGCCGTTGCCTATTACCGCATATAGTTAGTGTAAAAACCACTAGGATACACTGTCCCCTAAGTCATTAGTTTGAGTCAGGACAGTGGTAATTTAGGTTCGTTCACTGGTGGGAACTTTTTGTTTCCATAAACTTTGCAGTGTGCTTTGCAAATTGCAGTCCACAAATTTAACCATCAAACTTCTCAAAAGGGTTTTACACTAACTATATGCAGTAATAGGCAACGGCATTGTTATACCAAAGTTGAATGTTACTTAAGTGATTAAAATGTATACACGTGCTAGCAAAGAGTGTGACACATGAACTCAATACTCAATCGCTGATCGCATCAGCGATACGCCTGGATAAGCGCAGAACATCTTAAATGCATTGGGTTCAATAGCTCTTGTGGCACAATATCCTGTAAAGAAAAGAGCTGTAGAGTATATCACATTATATACACGATTGTGTCCTGTGTTGTAAATGTCTTTGCTTTGTTTGGTTGGTTTTTTGTTTAAGATTTTATTTAATGCAATAAGCCGACGGTATTTTGCTTAATGGTCTGAAATAATTCTGTGTGGCAATCAAACACAGACAAATGCAACAATCAGACATTAAATTAAGCTTAAAACAGATTGTTTTAATTATTTAATTCATATCAGTATGGCTGTCTTAAGGAAATAACATTCAAAGCATGCGACATTTAATTACTAGCTTGTTCTTAGCCATCAGCAGGATGTATAAATGGCTTCCGTACTTGTTGTTCTCTACATAAATGATGTGCTTTTTCAGGGGTTTCCCAGACTCCAGTTCTGCTAGCTTAAGGCAATGATAATGGTGTAATGGAAATGTCTGGGACCGCCTGTGTTTCTTTTTTTTCATGGGTAATAAAACAATACAGCAGTACATTGTCTATACACGCCTGTCACTGAACTCGATGTCTTTTTTGCAGTGCAGGGTCTTCTGGGAGGAAAAAAAACACTAAAGAAAACAAGAACTAATCATGTTAAATTGCATCCATCCAACACATCTTCAGGCCGAAATGGAGATGTAGCACCATCTGGTGGGGATAGTATTATGTGTCTCTTAAAAACTAGTAGAGTATATAAAGCTATTGTCATGTTTTAGACAATTATCTGAGCATTACATATCCAGACACCTACACACGAAGGCAGGGAGCCTTTTTACACCCGTCCATCCATCCATCATTTAGTTTTACCAGAGCTCGATTGACTGCACGAGCATATGACTTAAAACTGAAAGCAGTCAGCAGGCACATCGACAGGGGCAGGGTAACCGGGTCTGTTGTCCTAAGCCTCAGGGTCAGAGGGGACCATAAATGAGCCCGATTCATTAATTTTATTTTTTTATTCTACCTTTCTAATACTGACCAAATACTGTGAATATAGTGTCACATCGTTTCAACAATATGTAGAAAATGTCAATGTCAATGATTGTGTGATTGCTTGATTTATTAATTGAAGGGTGTAGTAAAGGAGCAGGGTGGGGCCGTGTGAAAACTTCATGCTCCAGGCCCCAGCAAGTCTATCAACTGACCTGGCAGTTCCACACTTGCATTTTTAACAGTTTAAGAGTTAAAAGAGACTAAAAAGTGGGAGCAGTTGGTTTTGCACTCACTTTATTTTTTGACAGCAATCTCTCTCTCTCTCTCTCATTTTTTATTTAAAAATCACTTCATTGGCATAAATTTAATTACAACTTTTGCCAAAGCACTGTAAGTAATTACATAACAAGTTACAATAAAAATAACAATAAAATTGATAACATAAAATACATGTCACACGTAAATATATATTACTTTACATACATAACGAATAAAACAAACAAATTAAAATGAATAAATGAATACAGAATAGTATAAGTATATCAGAAATGAAATGGTGATATTATTATGATACATTATTTATAAAGAGTTCTGATTTATTGATTGATCTCTGAGATGATGAAGGCTTGAGATGAATTTAGCTGATAATTTTATCGTCTCCGTTTCTTCTCCAAGAAGCACCAGAAGTTTTTCTGAATCAGACCGAGAGGTGAACAAAGGATCCAAGTTTTCAAATAGTGGAAAATATTTCTCTCTGGTGTTTTGGTATTTTGGACAGTGTAGGCGGAAGTGTATTTCATCTTCAATCTGCATCGGACTGCCGCGTGAGCATGTTCTCCTCTCTTTGGGTTTCCAGGTTTTGTGGTGTCGTCCTCGTTCTATTTCCAATCCATGTTCACTGATCCTGTATTTGGTCAGGATTCTTCTCTCCTTAATGTTTTGATGGTGGAAATAAGGTGCCAGGATGTGGCTGCGCTTTAGGGATTTATAACATGTTAATTTGATTTGCTGATTAATTTTATTGTTCCAGATTTGATTGTATTGCAGGTTGAGAGATTTGCTGATGAGCTTAATGTTGTTTGTGGATGATGATGTGGAGGAGGATGATGATGATGATGATGATGTGGAGGAGGATGACTATGATGTGGAGGAGGATGATGAGGATGATGTTGAGAAGGAGGAGGATGATGATGATGATGTGAAGGATGATGATGATGGTGATGAGTTTAGATGAAAAGCAGTGGTTTGTTGACTGAGCAGGTGGAGTGGGTGTGGTATTGAGGACTGCTGATTGGTCAGCATTGATTTATATTTGAGTTAGGATCAGATTGATTTAGTGATAGCCAGTATTTGAACGATCGTTTCTAGATGTCTGTGTGTATCGGATAAAGTCCCTGTTCGGCTCTGCAGACGTTATTTGAGGTGTTTCTATAGAATAGAATGTTTTTAGCAAATTCTAGTTGTAGTTTTTCAATCAGGTTCTTGTCCCAGTTTTTAAAATCTAGGCATAATATTGGTCCCCTTATTTCACATCCAAATAATAAAATTGGTTTAATTATCGAATGGAACAGTTTGATCCAAATATTGATTGGAATGTTTATTTTCCCAAATTTACTTTTGATCTCTCTCTCTCTCTCTCTCTCTCTCTCTCTCTCTCTCTCTCTCTCTCTCTCTCTCTCTCTCTCTGTGTGTGTGTGTGTGATAGGTGTAACTGAACACTACACTACTTTTGAGGACTGTTCCACCCGATTACATTCCGTTTGATATGAAGTAAGAACCTTCTCTCGTTCTCCAATTTATTTACATATTAAATTGAGGACATAGAGAGAATGTGTATGTAATTCCTGAAATATGCCCGTAATATTTCCTGAAAAAAGATCACACTGTTAAATTTTTGTTCCTACTTTTTCAGATAAGTCTTCAGCTGTTCTTTCTTTTCATTCAATGTTAAAATGGTTCTGACAGGGTATTAATATTAAAAAAGTGTTTGCAGTCATTTTTTGGTGTGAGTTATTCTGGAGTTAATATTTCTCGTGCACACACACACACACACACACACACACACACACACACATATTTTGCATATGTGTTTGTGAAACTGTAAATGAATAACATTGTGTAAGAGAAATAAAAGTTAAAATATATTAAGAGCTCAAACCCGAAACCACACAATGCACAGACAGCAAAATAGTGTTTTACAATTTATAGCGGTATAGCTAGGATAGCACAAGATGCAAGTCTTAAGGGAATGGACTGCAAGGTGATGGCACAATCAAAGGCGATTAAGAAGCCAGGATAAATTGGGGCAAGGACTGGATGAAGGTGGCCAGACGTGAAGCCACAAAAACAGGAACAAACGGGAACGGTCTGAGGAAAAACAGGGCACAGCATGCTAACAAACAGAACAAAGATGAGGCAAAAGAAGTCAACTTGTCAGTTTACTAAGAGTCGGTTAGAGACGACCAACTGGCCACAGATACGGAGTAGAAAGCCTCATTAGCTGTGGAATGAGGACCAGATGTGGAGAATACACTGTAAAATCTAATTAGTTGACCTTATTTAAAAAAAAGTATGCAAACGTGTTGCCTCAAAAAAATTAAGCAAAATAGTCTTAAGATTAGTGAGTAAGAAAAGCTCATCTTTTTTAAGTTTGCAGTACTAAAACAAAAAAAATCAGGTTACTCATTATCCATGCTTAGTGTTAACTTATTTTTTTTATTTGTTTGGACTGATGTAAATTTAACCACACTTAGAATTACTAAATACCTACAACTTACTACCAACTCATTTTTCTTAAAGTTCGCTTAAATTAAACAAATCGATTTCCTTCAATGGTCCTTCCCCTCTGTAATTTCTTATCTATTTTAGCTCTTAAATAAAAGGCAAACACACCACAAACATATACTTTAAAAGAACACACACTGGGTTGATTTAGCTGCAATTAAACATTTATTAAAAATAACTGCATCGTTGACGGTCCAAGGCTGAACAATAACATTTGATATCATTACTTTTCATTCCAATTCGCCAATATAAAATTTGTTTTATTACTCATGTAATAACCTTACAATAATCAACAACATTACAGTTCTACATCCTCGTGTCATATTTTAATGTATTTAAAAGCTAATTGTAAAATTTCTCAGTGTGATTTATGCCTAAGCTATTGTACTAACAATATGCATTAAATCTATTATTAAGCCTATTATTAAGTGTTTGGTTTACAAGTATCACTTTTTGTACAGTCAAGAACAAAGCAGCAGCTAAACCACAAAATTGTTACTTGATTTGACAAATTTTTGTGAGTTATGCATAAACAGTCTCACAATATCAATATGTAAACAAACACCTGATAACTACAGGACGTCAGTGTACATGTAAAATCACAGCATTTTTTTATCAAAAGAAAAAGTTCAACAAATGCTTTTGTGTCACAAAGCAAGCATCAGTCCCAGGTTTAAAACACAAATAAAAACATCACTCCTTGGGTTTTGTATTTGTACTACATTACAACTGTGAAGTTTTATCAAAACACAAACGTAAATGAGTCAACCTTGTTAGGTTCCTTTCTCACAATATTATCGAACAATAACTCTTTGCAACATAGTGTGGATTTAAACCATTAACATACCAGCACAACATGGTATGTGCATACCAGCACAACATGGTACACTTCAATGCTTGTTTTTTTAATCAAGAATGCAAACAAGCCAGTAAAGTTGCATGAAAGGATGAATCTTTGTCTACCCATCTTACAAGTTGTTATTGAAAATTTGATGTTTTGTTCCAGTCTAACCCAGTAGACTATTTTTCAGAGATAACAGTTTTGGTGGGAGGATTTTCTTACCCAGTCCAAGCATCACTGTCTGAATAAAGCTGAGTGTATTTGCCATGCACTTTGGGTAATCCAAATGCAGATCATATGTAAGACCAAATAACAGACAGACTGCCTGAGGCAAGTTTTAAATACGATCCATGCCAATACCGCCCTCCAGAATGATGGCAGTGGAGATGGGCTGGAGGTCCAATGCACTTCGACCATCATGTGGACCATCTTCACTGACAACTGTCAGCACACCAACAGTGATGCATCGTAGGGCCTCGTCTCTTGCTGTAACCTACAAAAACACACACATTCTTCAGGTTGAAAATGTTTGCTCTCCTAAAACAACACATGTTAAGAGAATATGGTGCAAAAAATGTCCATCTAACCAAGTTTTACAAGCAAAAAACAGCCAAAAAACAGTTTTGATATTGTTTTGAGCAGAATGTTGTAACTTGTAAAAAGCATGTAAGACTATTACAAATCCTGTTTTTGTTTTGCAGAAAAGGGCTATAAGAGTTATCACTTGAAAAAACTACCATTATCCATCTAATATATTATTTTGTAAACTGAAATTATTTAAATTGTATGATTTGGCTGATTATAATATTAGTAATGTACAAAGCACACTGAAACATATTACATTTAAACATTCAGCTAAACTTTGCAAAGAGAGAGAGAGAGAGAGAGAGAGAGAGAGAGAGAGAGAGAGAGAGAGAGAGAGAGAGAGAGAGAGAGAGAGAG
>JAOUQU010101244.1:0-15813 GCA_028566735.1 Ammoglanis amapaensis
TAGCAGAGCCTGGATTTGAACCCCCAACCTTTGGGTTCCCAGACCAACGCTCTACCCACTAGGCTACACTGTCCCCACTTTATTATTATATTTACTGAAATAATAAATAATGCATTATAAATAACGTGCACTTTCCTTGTTAAGCCTGCCAATCAAAGAAACTACCAACAGTCTGTATCGACCCTGCTAGTCAAAACACCCAGGATGCTGAGTGGCTATTTCTTAGTAAATTATTGGGAATTTTTTTCCATGATGACCAGCTTCTCTTAAGCTTTATTTCCACGAGGGAATAAAACAATTAAAACAAAATTGTGATCATTAGAGATTATATTCTACTTTATTGTTTGGTATCTGCATGTGTTTTGTATATAATTGTTGTAATTAAGTGTTCATATACAGTATGTATGTCCTTATTTGTTATGACCCTGCTGAAAGTTTTGCTCAAGGCTAGCTGGTTTATCCAGAAATAAAATGCCCAGTGCTGGTCAATAGTAAGTTAACAAAAAAATAACCAACTAGCATAAGATGTGTTTTGACCAGCTGTTTTTAAGTGTCTGTTTAATAAATTGAATGAACATTATATATTATATAATATTTGTTACTTATTTTTTAAATGAAAAAAAAGAAACTTCGAGTCTATAACGGTTGCATATCTAATATCTGATCTTATTATTAAATTGTTCAATAAGCTCTTTTGTATTTATTGTATTGTTGTGTACCTGCACAGTGGTCCCAGAGAGACAGAGTTTAGTTTCAATATAAAGTTCTATAAAGCTGAAATGAAAACCTCTGCTGCTGGAGTTAACACATACAGCTCTACAGACAGAGAACGGTTCTTTAGATAGTGCAAATTTTATTTTTTTTTAATAACACTGGAACACTGGAAAATAAAATGTTTCGATTCGAATAAACTTCGTTCAATCAAAAATCTATTTCTGCATCTAAATCAGTTTTTTGCTTTTGTTTATTAGTTTTTTTTTCAGTGATGTTGAAGATATGTGCTGCAGTTTCACCATTATATGGTGCTCATTTCACTAAAGTTTGTATTGTTAGTAGATCGGTCAAATAGTCAATTAGTGGTAGTGGGACTTGAACCAGCTACCATCTGATCACTAGACCGCTTAACCAGTAAGGCATCTCTGCCCTATATACAGGACAGAAGATCGAGAGATAGTAAGTATGGGCAGTGATTGGCTCAGTGGTTAAGGTAATGGTGGTGTAACGGCAGCTTATTAGTAAGCAAAAGGTCTTGGGTTCGATTCCCACATGGGTTCATTTTGTGTGCTCCGGTTTCCTCCCACAGTCCAACAACATGCAGGTAAGGCATGAATCCAAAAGTTGGGGGTTCAAGTCCGGGCTCTGCTACATAGCAACTGCTGGGTAGCTGGGTCCTTGAGCAAGACCCTTAACCCTGTCTCTTCCAGGGGCTCTGACCCTGCGGTCTGACCCCCAACATCCAGACAAGTTGGGAAATGTGAATAGAGACATTTACTGTTGTACTGTACATCTGTATATGTGTAAAAACAAATAAAAAGCCATTTGAAAGCAAAGCTGCATGAATAAGGTCCAAAATAAAAAAGAAGACATGATGCCTAATATTATAATAATAAATAATATTTATGTATGAACAAAGTAAAACTATAACCTCATCTGCATCTTGTCCAAAGTGTCCAGTGTGACATGTCCAATAGTTGTTTGAATGCATTTGTCTGGCTGCATAGTGGTTTCATTTCTGCTTGCTGTCCTCTAAGACGTTTCCTCGGGCAGATTCGGTCAATCACTTCACGTCCGCTTCACTTCATCTCCATTTGATTTGCTTTGTAAACGGCGTGTTGCAAAAGACGACTGCAATTTTCAAAGCAATTATTAGGAAGTCATCAGGGGACTCGGCTCTGACGTCAGAACATGGGCCGGGTGAAATGATTCTCCCTCGGAGCTGGTTGTAATTGTCTCATTTTTTAATTTATTTATTTTTTGAAATCTGCACGTGAGAATGATCCGCGAGAAACCGAGTCGAGTAGGTTAGTGGTGTAACATTGCATCCATAAATAAGCACACAAGAGGGGGGTCCTCCAGGACCACAGGGCAACATCGAACATCAAAGCGAGCCTGAAGCAAGACTAGGGGTTTAGTCCTAGTTCCTCCGCAACAGAATCTGGTTAATTCTTAAGGGAGACGATTCAAAGAAAATCTAGAATAATGTTTGGTCCTGCTGAGCTATTTTTCACGGGATGGGGTTAAATCCACTAATAAATCTTAAACACAAGCTGTGAGTGCTGGGATGCTGTCACACCCCATGGATCTCTTGCTTGGGAATTTGTTACAGTTAAACCCCAAATCATAGCATAGATACAGACTATTCATGTGACTATACAAGAGGGTTTTTAAAACATTTAGGGGATAGTATAAGGCCAAAGTACAGTAACCTGTGTAGCCCAGTGGGTAGAGCTTTGGTCTATGAACCCAAAGGTTGGGGAGTCAAATCCAGGCTCTGCTACACAGCCACTGTTAGACCCTTGAGCGAGACCCATAACCCTCTGACCCTACGTTCCAGACAAGTTGGTATTTGCAATATGAGACATTTCTGTACTGTACACATCTGTATATGTGTAATGACAAATAAAAAGCCATTTGATTTTGAATCAATCATCATAACTTACAGGCTTCCCATAAGAATATAGGATTCCAGCTAAGTATTTTAGGGAAGTAACGTGACCATGGGGTAACCAGTAAGATCTATTATCATTAAAGGAGTATTAGACTGTTTGGGAATATCTACAAGGTAAAATTAGAATGCAAACAGGATCTCAGAAAGATTTCTTTTCTTTGAGGATGGAGAATCTCACGGATCTTTTAGTACGATTGATGATTTAGTATTATGACTAGAACACAGAGAACCTGAGATGTAGGGTTCCAAAAAGATAGTTTGTGCCTGTCTATAGGAAGATGATGAAATTACACCCAACCAATAATGAAGATTTAAGATGCCTGTTTTGGAGATGGTATTACACAAAATCTCGCAAAGTTGAAAGTAGCTTACAATATTTTAGAGATAACATTAAAACCACCATCAAAACCCAGAATGTTGGTGTATTTGGGTTATACCCCCTTCCCACCATCATGATTCAAATAGCTTAGAGTTCTAGTAGGGTAAAATAATACCAGCCGTGACCAACCAGCCAGGGGTTTGGAGCAAAATTTCTTACTATGGTACTGCAAAAAGCCACATTGTGTACACTAGTGCACACACACACACACACACACACACACACACACACACACACACACACACACACACACACACACACACACACACACTCTCACCCTCAGACACATATACACACCAACATATAGAGATATAAACAGTTTACCAAGTCACAACTATCCCATACATCTCACTAAAATGAGCTTAAACTCACCCCAAGACTACTGACCAGATTTCCTGATCAAGTCCTGCATCCCAAGACCGGTGTTCAGTTATTTCACTGTCTGTGAATGAATGAAAACAAATGTGCATTTTTTATTGAAGTTTAACATAAGAGAGTCACATTATTGTTGGCCAAGAGCCACAGCTGACTCCCTAGCCAAGAATTGGCCACCCCTGATTTTAGTGGATAGAGTTAAAAACTCCTTCAGCACAGAATGTTAACTTCGAGCTTGGTGGATCACCCCAGTCCGAAGACCATCCCAGACCATTTAGTACTCCTCGATCTGCAAAAGCTTAATAAAGTGCGTCTCCAAACTAAAGCTGGGACATAAAACCATCGATCAGGTTCTCTCCTCCAGCCTGGTCTTATCTCACTCCAGACTCTTATCTACAGCGGTGGGTTAACGGCGTCTTTAAGGACTGGCGCTTGGCCGATAGCATGGAGAGCGAGCGGTGGATTTATACGGCCAGGATTCGTGGAGATAAACAAGCAGCGGGAACTCCGGAAGAGCACGGAGGAAAGTGTGAGGGCGGACAGAGGACATGGAGGACTGAGCCTCGGGTCCACACGCACACGCACGCACAAACTCGGCACTGAGCTGAAGGACACTCACATTATGATACACTGGAGTTTCAAAAAGTGCAGAACTTTCTAGACTGCAAGTTCTATGAGATGTTACATAATAGAAAAGTTTCAGGGGAGTCAGTTTGAACATAGAAGATAGTTTTGTGCGTGTGTGTATGTGTGTTTGGGGGGGAGGGGCGTCCCGCTCAAAGACTGGACCTAAATCATGAATGTTTTTTGATTTACTGTATCGAAATACTAAATCCCATGTTATTTTTCAGAAATAAGTTCAGCATTTGGACGAACAAAATGTTGATACAGTACCAATCAAACATTTGGATAAGACTTTCTCCTTCCAACTCCCTAAACAAATAAAATGTTCACATTAAACGCAGATATGAAATCCCATCAGCGTTGGCAAATAAAATAATTTAAAAATAAATTAGTTGCACCCATATGCAGTTCAGAGACGAGGTACGGCCACAACTGGATGGTCTATGACCCCCAACAAAAAACTAAAAATAAAAAATCCTATTCCACCACCCCAACACTGAGCTCTCTCAGAGTTAGCCTGCTAATGAACAGTTAACGTTTTTTTATTGGTCGTTGAAAAAAGCGAACCGAAAGCTTTCAGGAGTTTATTGAATGCGCTGGTGTTTACAGCACTGCTTTTAAATCAATAAGAGCTTAAGTGGGTTTTAATGGCGACTGAAGGTATTTATTTTCCTGTTTGATTCATAAGATCGTAACTTTAATATGGCTGTAAACCCAGCTTAAATAATTTCGAATAAAAAGCAGGACAGCAATGGGCCGGCCGATAAAGAGTTTTCCAGTTCCAGTCCGGCGTTATCCTGGCTTGCCCTTCACGCCCATGTGCTGACCCACTTGTAAACGCTAAAGCTCGTCGTCAGCTTTAATTTAATAGTGTCCGTGTCCAAGGTGCACCTGAAAACCTAAAATAAATAAATAAATAAATAAAAAGTGGCGTTTCTATGCTGCTGAAGAGCTAATTATGTTGTGTAATTTGCAGCCCTGAAAATAGGAAGCGTCGGCACAAGGTTGATGCTTTTGATTTACAACCGCGCCCTTTTGTCCTAGTTTTCGTACCCGACGGCAGAAGACCTGCTACAAAAAAGAAATAAATAAATAAAAGACGAGGGATGGAACTAACAATGCGTATGCTAACAGCGCACGGTAAAAGGACGGCGTAATTAATGGGACAAGCTAGCAGCTTTCATTTGATTTTCGCTGAGCAGACACGATGCTATCTGTGCCCCAGCATGGAGGGCGGGGCGCCAAATACCCTGGTGCTGCGGTGTTGGCACGGACATGCTCACTAACGACTCGGTCGGGGATATTTAGACATCACAAATGTTTTAAATCATTGTTTTAATAATGAGCCACGTTTCCGGTCGTACTCGACTCTTGGGAGCCTGTGTGAACTGCTACCGTTCCCAAGACATGGTTGCCAGATCTTTCTTCAACCCATAGTGTTTTGGGGATCTTGTGTATCTACAGGACAATTTCACATCCAATCAACTTAGTAAAATGTTTCTGGACTGTAGGAGGAAACCTGGAGTAAACCCCCTCATGGACAAGATGAAAACATACAAACTCCACACAGACATCACCACCCACTCACCCCGACCCATGACACCCTGCAGTTCTAACCGTTAAGCCATCGTGCTTCCCAATGATCATCTAGCCTACATCAAACTACAGACCCTCCCCCCCCCACACACACACACACCACACGTACATGTCCAAAAAGTCTTTCGACTAGTGTTTGGACTGAATGTGCATTAACACCTACAGTAAGTGAACAGCTTCATCAGAAGTGCTGCTGTTTGCTGGCCGAGTCTGAAGACGAAGATGAACCCAGGTCCCAAGATTCACGGGTCCAGGTACCAGATCTCATCAACCACCTTCATTTCACCCAGAGTGCCTTTAAATAAAAACTACGGCAACACATCAAGACCTGCTCCTAACAAACGGGTATTTTTCTTCTCTCTTGCTCGACCTTCATTAAGTCCGAATTTGTCTGAGCAGCAAACGTAATTGGACGCATCTGTCTCTCAGCCCTTTGTTAAACTGAACTTAAGAGCAGGGCCCCGATGGGAGGGGAACGTTTCCCTTTACTGGCCCGTATTTGACGTGTCCTTCCTCAGGTAGTTAGCTCCCCGTCCTCTTCTTTTACCGTCCATTTTCTCACTTGTATGTCTTCAGGAATTGCTTTTCCCCCGGGGGGAGCAGAGTAAATAAAACCTGAAGATCTACTCAAGCTCTTAAACTAGATCGTCCCCCAGGTTTCGTCGTTCGTCTGCACTGAACCTCGAGCTCCTCTGTGTCTCGTAAGGTCTGATTTCACGTCGTCCTGTGTCCACCGTCCCGCACTCCCTTTAATATTCTCCGTCCTTGCATCCATTTGTCTTCTCAGCTTTTTCCTGGCTTCTTCCTTGTTATCCTTCCTTCCTTATTTTCTTTGTGTTCCTTTCTTCATTTTATCTTCCAGTCATTCCTTCCTCCCTCCCTTACATTTTGTCTTTCCTTCAACCATGTGTCATTTCCTCCCTTTTCTTTTTATTCCTTATTTCCCTTCATGCATTTTGTATTCCTTTCTTATCTTTGTGTCTTTTCCTACCTTCCTCGATTCTCCTACCTTCCCATATTCTAAAAGCTACCTACGTACCTACCATCCTTTTCCTTTTCTTTCCTCGATCTCTCCTTCCAGTCTTTTTCTTTCTTACTACTTTATTTTCCTCCCTTCTTATACAGCCAAAGCTGTAGCCTAGTGGTTGAAGTACAGGACTCCTCACCTCTGCTCGGTTACAGCTGTTGGGCCATTGAGCACTTTCTGAACCATGTCATTGAACCTTCTTTTCCTTCCTTCTTCCAAACTTTGCCATTTCTATTTGTCTTTCTGTCCTCTGTATCTTCTATTTACCGGGTCATCCTTCGTTCCACCAATCCCAATGCCCGTTTGGCCTCTTCACTTCCTTCTGTCCTCCCATCTGTCCGTCCACCTTTCCTAGCTCGTCTCTCCTTGACCCGATCCTTCTGTCCACTCTTCATGATGTCCGGCTTTCTCCCATCTCTTTCTTTTTTTGTCCTCGTCTCCTTCATTTTGATTCTCTAACATTTAATACACAAGATTTTACTTTTTTTTAGGTCAGAGGAGTTCGGATAGCAAATTAGACAACCAGTCCCAGAGGCTTAACTGATTCATTAATAGACAACATCTACAAATGTCAACATGAGCACGGCACCAGAAAATAACATTTAAAAATGTAAAAAAAAAGCCATTACCTCTAAACCCTTCTAAAAATGTTATTAAAGTCACATGACAGCCTAAAATGCCATTATGGCTTAATTAATGTCATATATTGTATAATATATAATACTGACAGAAACAAAGTTAGGATTTATCTCTGTAATATTAGTTTCCTTGAAAAATGCCCAATCCTGACATCAGAACGAAAGTTTTGATTAAAGAGCCGAGGGTTGTGCAGCATATTAGCCATCACAAAAGAAAATGAGGTGGAAAAAAAGAAAATAATTTCCAAACCCTAGAACTGTCACACCTCTGGCTGATGGAGTTTTCCCATAAATAGTTTTAAGAAGTGAGACTACCAAACCGCCATGTTTGTTTCCGCATCGTCTCTGGCTGGATAATGAAGCGAAGAGCTTTATGCATCTAAAATAAATAAATAAACCTCATCCGAATGAAAAGTGACAGGCCGAGTCCATCGATCTTGCCCGACTGGAGCCTGCGGGACTGAAGCTAATGGACTCTCAGCACGGCCACAAGGCATCAGCCGCGAGAGCCCTGAGCACTACGCAAGATTTTATACTCAGCTGAAAAGACGGAACAGCTAATAGAAATAAAAACAAGAAACTCCACAGAAAATAAGAATACCGTTTCTGGGTGCCACTAAAATATTAAATGTAAACACCTTCTGCATCCACTAGACACAGGACAACACAGTCACCTCAATGCCATCGGGTGTCTGTGTTGGGGGGTAGTCATGTTTCTGAGGGTGCTGTTGTGTGTTTCCCTTCAGTCAACATTCAACAACAAATAATTGTAATTGTTGGATCATAAACAATACATTGTAAAGGCACCACCATATGCAGAGAGCGACTGCTGTATATACATTGTAAACATTTAGCAGGCACCTTGATTCATTTCTGACCAATCAAGGATTAAGGGCCGCGCTTAAGGGCCGAACAGTGGCAGCTTAGTGGTAGTGGGGCTTGAATCGGCAATGTTTTCCTTAACCAGAAATCCATCACTGGGCTTTATTTACAACCGTGTGTGCTATATCGTTTTGATAGCAAACGTGCTTCTCCTAGTGGTGTACACTAGACGTACTCCTTGCTATCGGCATCATGTCAACGTGAAAGCTAGAAAATCAGGGCGCTACACATCAGGCGAGGCGAAGGCTGTACGAAGGAACAGGGGCTCCGTGTCGCGACGCCGTGGATTTAACACAGAGGTCTAAATTTGCCTTTTAGACACAAAAATTTGTGGTTGGTCCTGACAGACCTGAAATCATTTCCGCTGTAGGCTGTCTTATTACCCGCCCGAGTGCAATAAACGACTGGCGTTATAATTTATAATTGATTTTTATAATTGGTCATAAAGTTGCTCAACCTTGTACACATCTCATTCTCGCCATACGGTCTGTTTTACTAGAGATATGATGATGTGCTGAGTAATCCAGGTCTAATCCAACAATGCCACCAGCAAATGATATATTACGATTGAATTAATCTATCCAGTCAAAAAATATAAACAATAAGCGAAATAGTTTGAACTTTATATGTAATTCTTTTCCCAAACATCACTATTAAAGGTCAATGGATAAAACACCGACCTATATAATCTCAGTATTAGAATTTTCAGAGAAATAAAATGTAGTTACCATAAAAGAAAGAATACAAGACAACTTTATTCGAATAGCATTTTTTAAGTACAGTGGAACCCCGGTTTACAACCACAATCCGTCCCCAGAAGTTGGTCGCTATCGAAACCGATTTTTTTTTAACCATGATTGAGGGCAATAATATTAAAATAAAGCTCAAAAATTACTAAATTGAAGGTCGCGAGTGGGTGACGTAGCTGACGTGGTGACGTTTGCAATCCGACATTTTGGTTGCAATCCGGTGCAAATTTTTAGAGAAATTCTTGGTCGTTATCCGAATTGGTCGCTATCGGAAGCGTTCGCTAACCAAGGTTCTACTGTACATCAAGTGTTACCCAAAGTACTGCACAATATTATCACCTATTAAAATGATTTTGATCTGTTGAACTAAAGCTCAGGTTAAGGGGTCATGAGGTTCTGCTTAGCTTTCTGAAAAAGTTCTGGGGAAAGTGTCGTTGAAAGAACTGTTACAAAACGATGTGGTCAAACCGTTGAGTGAAAAACAGGAACTGGGAGCTGTGCATGTGGAGAAGTCAGTTACGACGAGATAAGAAGACACAGTACAAAGGAGTATAAAAAGTCTGATCTTTGAAGACTCGAGGTCTGCTCTCTTCAACCTGTCTGGCGTTCTGTTTGGTTTGGGCTGATTGAGATCGGGTCCGGTGTATACCGTCTTTGTGAGCATTTGCAACCTTGTTTTTTAATACTGACTTAATAAATCTTTAGACTTAATTATTGGCTGGTAGTGATCTTTAATCCTAAGGTTCCAGAACCAAAAACGGTCCATCGCGAAGAGGCTCTTGGTGTTGGGGAAAGCAAGGTCTGGGGCCCAGAAACCCACAACACAACACCTACAAATAACTAAATTCTTACCTATTTTAAAGTTTCACCTTGAATTAAAGCTAATAACAACTCAACAAAAATAAACAACTCAAATAAAACTAAAAACGAAAGTCAACTAAGAATGGAGCTTAAGACCTGTGACTTCGGAAGTGTTTTGGAAACATTTGTCATAATTCATGGGTGCTTATTGTATTGATCTTTGCTTCTAATCTTCACCCACCAATCGTTGGGCTGATTCAGCCAATCACGTCTTTATAGCCAATAACCAATCAGGCAAGATAACAGCAGATTTCATGCTTAGTGGACTTCCATAACCATAGCCGAGGTTCAAATCCTACATGGTAGCAGCAGAGAACTAGCATAACTGACCTCTGTGCCATCCAAGCAGCGAACATCACTTTTAAACATAATCTTATTAAAGAACTTAATCGCCAACATCCCGTGTTGGACTCCAATTTTCTGGGTAACCCGAAAAAGTTTTAAAGCGATGGTGAACTTTGGGTTAAAATGTGATCAGGTCTGGTTCTTTAGTAATTGCTAACACATGTAAGAGCGGAAATGAAGCAGAAAAGACATTATGCAAATGAAATTATTATGACGGCGCAATTCATCACGGGTGCAGATAATTCGGTTAATGGAATGGGTCATGAATCAGAATGATTTTCTTCCTCCGCTGCACTTCCAACAAGCACCCTGGAATGCGCTGGACCTCGTTGCTCATCCTTCGGTCAGATAAACGACTCGCGGTCTGGATGTCACAGGATTTCACCATTTGACCGACTGGTCTGAGAATCTTTCCTCCATCTTTCTTTGTCTTTTTTATGACTAGGTGCACATTTCTAGCTACAGTGTGACATAAAGTGCAATAATATGTCATACTGCACGAGTGGATAATAGGAGTCCATAATGCCGTTAGGGGTTTGATCTGTAGGAAATAATGTAGAACCATGAGGAATCTTGCACTAACACAGGGAGAAAAGATCCGGACTTTTCCAACTGGGAATCAAACCCTGGACTGTGCCAGGAAACAATATCACAAACTAGAGGGCAGTAGAGTGAGGACATAATCCTAGAATGGTGAACAGTCCCTGGTGAGCGGTTAGGGGTCCGGTGCCTTCCTCTACTCTCCAGAGCATGACGAGAAAGGTCAAGAATAAAGCTAAATCTGGAGAAGGGAACGTAGAGTAAAAGAAATCGGCGCGAGGTAAAATAAGAGGCAAAGGTCAAGAAATGTAAGGTAAGGTCAGGTCAGGTAAAAGAAGATAATGGGAAGAAAGATATGAAAGGTAGAGTAAAATAAAGTAAAGAATGACAAGAGGAAGAATGCCAAGGAATGGAAAATAATGGCAGTGAAGGTTTCAGAGGAACCATCTAGTAATTTGTTATTAGTTGCGTTTTCGCCATAACAGCTGAATTATATACAGGAAACTGCCTCCTGATGCACAACAGAATCTATACAAACTTGAAAGAAAAGCTGTCGTGTCGTGACCTCCCCCAAACTCAACAGCTCTGGAATGAACTGGACCATAACTGAAGCTGTATTGACCAACATCAGCGGACAGCCATACAAACAAACACTTATTTGGCCTCAGGAATGGAATCCAGATCGTACCCACTGCACCACCCGAACGAATAACATTCTACAGCCAAATCGTGGTCCTCTGTTTTCTTTCTATACTGTTTCTTTTGTATATGTGTGTACATCTGTTCCACCTGGCAGACACGTGCTTACCTAATTCTTTTTATTTCTCATTATAGATAAATGCTCTAGAACGGCTGGTGTGGCCAAGGATACACTGCCATAACACTGCCACAACAATGCCATAACAGACCATTGAGTTTATCAACCCAGGAAAAGCCCAAACAAAACAGAAAAGAAACCAGCTCGTGGGCTGCAGAGACAAAAACAAAAGTCATTATCTAAAAAGAAAGCTAAATTACTTTTGGTGGGAACACAGACGTGCAAAATGCAAAACCAATTCCAAAGATATAAAATAATAATATTACTACTTGATATTGTATATGCAGCATCATCATTATAGTAGAATACAGATAATATTATAATAGTAGTAATATAATAACAAAACAATAGCAACAATATAATATAAAATACAGCAAATATAATATATTAATAATATATTAACAATGTGTTAATAAAATAATCATATATCATAGTAAAAATGATAATATAATAATTATATCATAAGCTGGTACAAGATAAGAGGTGTAAAGATAAACGAGTTCTTAAAGGTTAAGGCATTTCCAGCACATGCATATTAAGTATTATAAGGTGGCCTTGAGTTTTATGAATGATGCTCATAAATAAAATGTATTTCTAATTCTAGCAAAAACCATCTTAAACCATCCAGCATTCCTGTGAGTACCAGAAACACTCCCACACTCTGTGTGACCATTTTTAAACCCTCTCAAAAAAAAAAAGAAAGAAAAGAGAAATGATGTTCACCCCGGTCGTTCTCTAACATCCAGAAACTTTGCTGTAAGAATGGATAATTGCAGCGGTGCATTCTGGGCCAGATCAGGGAGCAGTGGTATTGACTCGCTTAAAATAAATCTGTTATTGCGGGGAAATTTGCTTCCTGTCGAGCGCGCACCTCTGGGATCGAGGCGACTGCAGGGTGCAAAGCACAATGAGGCAATTTTACCACTAAAAGCATTTTCTAACTGCTAAAGTCCTAAAACTTCTTCCTCAGACGCTCAGGGAGGGAAAAGATTAGCGCTCACGCGACCTAGCATCACACTTCGTTTGTTTACGAATGCCGTTTCCTTGAGGAGTCAGAATGTGGCTCGGGTTCGGCTTTTTCGGGGCTCACTTTCCAGTCCGGCATTCCAGGACTGACATTTCAACCATTGATCTGTAGACTAACACACACTCGCTGATGAAGTGTGTATTCCAGATCATGTGACCTATCATGACTGCAGAAAGACATCTATAAGTCATAAATATGGGGAAAATAAGAAATCAATATTTTTGCTACTATTACAGTTTATAGGATTTACAGTAGTAGTTGTTGACCAGGTTAGTTTTATTTCGGAATCTAGAATCTGAATTATAATCTTATTTTGATCCAGTACTAAACCAGCAAAACTAAGTATGTTTTGTATTTTTCTCTGACCAGGTATGTGAGGATTCGTAACGCTCGATTACCCATCCCGGTTATCGTGAAGTGTACCTATAAACGTCTCTAAACCGTCATAATATTATGTCATAGCTCTTTTAAATCCACCATTACACTTTCAATATGCACGATTTGAAGTTTGCCCGGTCATCAGCCAACGACCGGTTGCTCCTCTCCATCCTCTTCGCTCCGACCGTCTCAGCAATTAGACCCGGCGCCTTCCTTCGCCCCGCCCGAATAACCGGTGGAGTTTTTAGTTCGGGTGCCTGTGCTGACCCGCTACCCTCAATTTCACATCCTCAGATGGAACCATTCAGCCGTCGATCAGCTCCTTCACACTTATTTTATTTCACAATAATATCTTAACTGTCAGGGCAATGCCATGTCCACCTGAACCGCCGTCTGGAATCCATCAGATTCTGAAGATACACGAACCTCAAGCTTAAAGGGGACGAATTTATATACCTAATAAATTAATAATTAGAATAGGTCTATGGGCCATATAAAACATGTTCATGAAGTAATGTACAAAATGATTAGATGGTAACAGTTTCGTTCTTGCCAGTTTCAGCCCCTTTAAGAGCTGTTGCTGACACCGCTCCTCCCATCACATGTTTACGCTGAACGGAGGAGCCACTAGGTGATGGGTATTGCCACGGAGGTCGATGGCACGACAAAACAACAAAAACCAGCAATAAAAATGCAAAGAAATAATATTAACGTTATAACGAAACAACAAAAATAAGATCGAAATTAAAAGTACGCAGTTCGACTGACTTCCAGTATCAGTTCTAATGAAGACGTTTAGAAGTCTACTGAAGAAAGACTAAACAGGACCGGACCGCCGCCTCCTGACCTTAAGCTTTTCATCCCGAAGCAATCTTTCTCTCAGAGACCACAGTGGCCTCAGTCGAAAAAGCAATTTTAAGCTGAAAGCAATCAAAAAGCAGAAGAACTTCATAAAAAAAGTGGTGTTTTAGAATCAACATCCATCTAAACATGATTATTTTGTTGGATGTACTAAAAATGTAAACACCTGACCATGAGCTGACCACTTATAATAATAGCAATAAAAAATAACATCAATAAAACTAATAAAAAATACAACAATAATAATAAAACACTTATTATTGTTATTATATTATTGACAATAACACAATTCATTATACTACTACTACTACTACTACTACTACTAATAATAATAATAATAATAGCATTAATAACAATGATAATATTATTAACAATAAAAATAACAACAATATAACTAATAACAATCAAAAAATTTTCAATAATAGCATTTTTAATAAGAAGAAGTGCAGAGATTCGATTAGCATTGATTCATTTCTGTGGATGTAACACCTCTCACCAGTTTAATATGACGTTTAAACCAATAAAATCTCAAACTAACACTCAGCAGAAAATAAATCTATTTTCCCGGTTCATTACAGCGCACCGGCGACGAGCTCAGATCTCCGATAAATATGACAAATAAATAAATAAACCCATATGCTGCTTTTGTACTGTACAAGCTTCGGTTCTCACACACGAACTTACAAGGTCGAGCCGAAGCAAAGCGTCAGTACAGAGAAAACATCCACCAAGTCTCGGTACAGATGGTTTCGATCAAAGTTCACACTTCCTAGGAAACCAGTCGTCACTCATACTAGTAGAGATATGAGCTCATGTTTAAAAAAAAGAGAGAGAGCCCTCATAGCCAAAAGTATGTGGACGCTTTGACATGAGTACTTGAGCTTCAACACCAAGTCTACTGGCTCATCTGCTATGAATGGATAAATGAATCAATAGGCAAGGAACATGGATGTCTGGGCCTTTATGCTTAGCTTGATGGCCCGTGACCCAAACCCACAGACAAGCGGAAGTTAGATGAATGCATGCATGGACAAACAAACCAATAAATAATAATGAAAAACATTCAAATACCAAACAAAATAAAAAAAACTGAGGAATAATCAAAAATGTTAAATGAATAAAGAAATCAATTGCACAATGTTAAATCCAACTCAGCCTCTGCTAGATTTATCGTCCCGTCCCTCCCCAAACACGGAACCAGTGTTCCGCTAATCACACTAGCAACTTCTTTGATTAACTGGAATCAAATAACAGCATCCTGTGGCGGCCTTCGATGGATGAGTCTGTCCAAAAATGGAGTCCGGTGGCCTAATGGACTAGCGAACGGTCTATGCTCGGTCTTCTACTTCCCACTAGTGGAAAATGATAAACGAGGTCTTCGAAGCGGCTAATCAGGCTAGTCACGATACAAAGACTTGAGCAAGAGAGCCAGGCTTGCGCCACTCGAGTGAATTTGAATAATTTGCAGTTTGATTGAATGGTCTCTTGATTTTCTGAGCAGCGACCTTGACTTTGACAAAGTCACCACTCCAAAAACATTTTCTTTTATTTTCTTTCAATAATTGTTATTTTTTCCAGTCCAAACGTTCGGTGCTTGTTGACGCTTTTCCGCCGCTGATGAAGAAATTGCTGGAACAATCAAAGCCGCCGAGGTACAAATCAAGTCTGATTGTTGTGCTATTATTTGGGAGTGGTGGATTATCCACAGTACACAGGAACACATGGAAAGAATACAGAACATAAAATGGGGTAGAGAAGTGGGTTTAGACTTCGTTTCTGGTCACTGTGGAAACCGGAAAAGTGTCCAAACCGGTGAATGGGTTGTAAATGAGAAAACTTTGGACACACACACACACGACCTTTTTTATTGTTACATAGTAATTGTAATTATGTTCTATACTTACTAATGATATTTATATTGTATTGTCCCAACTTTTAATTTCATTTGTAATTCTTCTGTATGAATGCCTTTACGTGTGTGTGTGTGTGTGTGTGTGTGTGTGTGTGTGTGTGTGTGTGTGTGTGTGTGTGTGTGTGTGTGTGTGT
>JAOUQU010101350.1:0-15811 GCA_028566735.1 Ammoglanis amapaensis
CGCGCCGATGCAGAGAGTGACGGGAGCGGTCTGGTGTGAGATCGTGCCAGCGGTAAGTCCGTTAACTCCTGAGATGTTAAGAGGAGCCTTAAGTTTGTTGAGTGGGATGTGGAGCTTGCGAGCCAGCCGTTCCTCGAGGAAGTCTCCCTCTGAGCCAGAGTCAATTAGGACAGCTGCTACCGCGACGTGCGAAAGATGAGAGAGCTGTACGTACAGGCGAGAATTGTTCTTAGGTGCTGAGAGGAGCGAGCTCACCTTGAGAGTCTTGGCTGTCCGAAGGGACGTCTTGGACCTCTTCACTCCTCCTGCTGCCTCTGCCTGCTTAATAGGATGTCGAGTGCGACCCATCTTCATGGGTTCCTGAGACAGCGTCGGCGGTGTTGGTGGCATCTCAGGAGGCACAGCCATGGTCGTGACATGGTGGTCCAGCTGAATGGAGAGCTGTACCACCTCCCCGAGACTCATGTGGAGCGAACGATACACCAGTTCTTTTTGTATGAGGGGAGAGAGACCAGCTTGATACTGCGAGAGGAGGGCTGTCTCGTTCCAGCCACTAGAGGCCGCCAAGGTGCGGAACTGAAGGGAGTACTCGGCCACAGTACCTTTCCCTTGACGCAAACGGCGGAGTTCGTCTCCAGCTGACACTCCGTGACGAGGGTGGTTGAAGGTGCTCCGAAACGCCTCGAGGAACCTCTCCAGATCATGAGTCTCAGAGCCGTTGCTGAGCCAGATGGCTGTAGCCCATGATGACGCCGGGCCGGTGAGTCGGGAGATCAGCCAGGCTATGGCGTTACGTGCCAGGGTGGCTGGTCGACTGGCCAGGAAAAGAGAGAACTTCAGGAGGAACTCCTCACAGCTCTCGGGATCCCCAGAGTACAGTGGCGGTTCTGGAATGGGGATCAGAGTAACAGGTAGTGTCTCGGGAGACACCGGGGCAGGTGTAGCACGGTCAGTAGGGACCACCGGAGATTCAGTGCTACCGGGAGGTGCCTGCGTATCAGCCTCTTCCCCGCCGATCATGGGGGTGGTCGAGGAAGAGTCCGGAGGAGTCTGTGATGGCGCCGCCCGCTCCTGTAGACAGGGTCTGCACCTGTTGGAAGAGGACTTGAAGGATCTTGCCTTGTTCATCCACCTGCAATGCGAGACGTCGCAGCAGTGGTTCCGCCGTCTCCATAGTGAGGCGAAGTATTCTGTCACAGCCCGTATGTAAAGAGAGTTCAGGAGACGTTGATGCAGAAACAATGGATGTTTTATTAGAATAATGCAAGGCAGAGGCAGGTGATTGCAGGAGGAGCAGATGATGTGCCTGTAGGAAGACGGGACCCAGGATAGGAGCAGGTACCTGGGACAGACACAGAGACAGAGCACACACCAAGCACAAAACGAACAAAATAACAAAAGCAGTTATACAGATAGCAAGGTAAATACACTGTAGTAAGGGAACCCTACACGGGGCTATGCGTGCAGAAGAAAACGAAGTGAAACGCCTGAGGCAGACTATGATTGACAAAACAATAAACACTAGAAGAATACAGGATAGTGTGAAAACGAAAGTTGGGCGGCTAAGGGATACAGAGAGCGTGTTAGTATAATAGCGAGGAAAAGGGATTAATTCACCAAACCCGATAGAGAAGATATTAGTAAAAATGAGAGAAACGTTAGTCGGAGGAAGAGGGAGGAGAAGACGCGACGATTCACTCATACACACACACACACACACACACACACACACACACGCTAAACACAGATTAGTAAACACTCGCTCAGAAACTCACCCACACAAGAACAGGGATACGGTGAAACGTAAACACAGGAAGACTAAGGAGTCGTTGGGAAACAAAGTTGTAAGACAACACTTGGTATGTCGGAGAATCCAGAATCAATACTTCGCGTTCGGCCAGCGGAAAAACAGAGCTTAAATAACAAAGAAACCCTTGAAGACCTAACGAGCCACACCTGCGTGGGGAGAGAGAGGTGAAAACGCCGAGCTAGAAGGTGGGACTAAGAGAGTGATTGGCAGGAGTGGAAACAGGAGGAGAGACAGACGCAGGATTTCTTACACTAATAATATAATGTAGCAAAAAGTATAAAGTATTTAGCTATATAAAAGGTAACTCTGCTACTTGAAATATAAGTAATAATAATTACTAATGATAGTGAAGATGATAATATTTGTAATAATATTACTACAGCTGATATTATTAATAAGTAAAACTTTTTTCATTGCTAAAAATGTATTTTGCACTGCAAATGTGCATTTCATTTATTTAAAAAATCATTATATGACTCATCGATCATTAATAATCACATTATTAGAAAAGTTGCCACATAGTTTAACAATGTGTTGCTTTAGTGAACAGTATCCTGCTGAATCCAGAAATGGACAGCACAGATGTTCCTGTACCTACACCACCTTCACCCATGTGAGTATAAACAAGAGTTTATCCAAATCATTCCTAGTTGCTACACTCGAAATACAACCTTCTTTTCAATTTGATGATTTTATTTTGTGCTTCAAATATTTTCCTTTTTTAAGGACCCTTGATTTCTCTAAGCCGTGGCATCAGCGCTTCGTCAGGAATCAAAAAAAGATAAAACAGAATTTACTCATCTTGCACCCAGCCATGAAAAGCATTCTGGAGATCAGTTACATAAGCTTCTCGGACCTGCTCCTGGTGGATCTCTGAGACTGCAGGTACTGTTTACTAAATTATTTTTCTGTCTTTTGTATGCCAAGTGGTTACAGTAATCTCATGTGTTTGCAGGTATAATGTGGGCAGGGTGTGGCACTCCATGCACAAATCTGATCCGCATATGAACGGAGCAGCAACAATAGGATAGAAAGAGATTGAAAAGATTGAAAAAGTAAAAAATAAAATATTCAGTATACAGTTCAGTAGAAAACTTACAATACAAAAGACAACAAAGTATTGAGTTACATTATTATTGCACACATATACCTGCATATTATGGCACAAATCTTAAATCTGTATATTCACATTATGGGCTAGCATAATAGACTGATAGACCGCCCAGCTTTTTTTGTTTAGCTTTTTATCTGTTTTTGTTATATGAAGGTCAACAGGTCCTGTGAACTGAGAAGCTGACGAACAAAGTAGCCATGGAGTGTGAAAGAATGGAGGGGAAGCTCATGAACACGTGGTTCAGAACAATCATCCAGGTGCTGACCAGCAAGGATTCTACACAAGGAATGGCCACAGAGAAGCTGGACACATTTTACAACTGTGCTTCAGTGCTGCTGTCCAATCAGGTAGATCAACTGAATGTGTAAAATGTAAAATGGTTAAGCAACAAGGAATAAGAATGAAGTCTTAAAAATCCTCGGTGTGTTCTGTAGCTGAGAGCGCTGATTAAGAGAAGTGTGGAAGCATTCGTGAGTCTGTTCGAACCTGTAAACAAACACAAGCTCCCGTTTTTGATGAACCTAATCTTTGAGAATATGGAATTCTATCCAACTTTTCAGGATAAAAAAGAAGCAGTCTTACAGATTCTCAGCTCGATTGTTAACACTTTGCAGGTAAGGAGAGGTCGTGTATGTATTTAAAAAACACTGCGCAAAAGATACTGCAATGGAAGTGAAGCGGCAGTGGTAGCTCGGTGGTCAAGCTAATAAAAAAGTAATAAAAAATGCAACCAATGTCCCAAAACCCAAACTATAATCTTATGCCAAGATCAAATTGAACTATGTAGATAAATGTAGGGTCGTGATCTTAATGTTTAACATACAGGGTTATAGATCAGAAGGTAATTAGCAAAAGTGCTAATGAGGAAAATGTAAATGTCATATGTCTTTCTACAACCACCCAAACAGCTCGGCAATTAAATACGACTTAATCACATACAAATTGTAATGTGAATTCTTACTGAATCGTTACAATCCTCTTATGTGATGAATCTTAATATTTTTCAGAAAGTCCAAACTGTTCAGTCCTATCTGGCCGACACTAATAGTGCAGTTATTAACGCCAAACTTAACGATGATGTTATTGCATGGGCTCAAACTACACTGAGCAACGCTGTGCGTGAAAACCTGCAGGACCCGGACAAACACCTTCAGCATTACGGCAAGCTGATCAAAACGCTCGAATGCCAGTTCTACAACTTTTTCCTGTGTATTGTCGGTTTTGCAGTGAAGAATTATGACTGGCTGGTGAATGGGTGTGCACAGACTCTGGTCGACACATTTCTGATGGAGGAGCACAGTTTTAATGAGTTTACTGAGGTAAGTTGGGGGGGGGGGGTGTTCCCATCAGACAAATTTAATTAAAAACAAGTAAGAGAGTAGCACTGACTGTCACTTCAGATTAAGAAGGTCCCGGTTCTTGTCTCGATACTATCTTATCTGACTTTATTTAAAAGGGATGTTAGGTTCGTCACTAAGGTGCTGGATTCATAATCATAAGGTTGCCTGTATGCTTGTATTGGGTCACAAATACCTGCTTGTGCTGTATTTGGTCTCATTGTAAGAAGCACAAAAATAGCATCACTGAGACATGTGACCTGAATTGAAAGCTTTACAGCACATGTGTTTTTGTGTATCTGAATCTCAGCAAGTGGAGATGTTTCAAACGGTCTCCCAAGAGATCTCCAACCTCCCCTCCGTGGTTTATTTCGACACGATCTGCTTGGACTGCAAGGAGCTCAAACAAGAACTGGCAAAGACAGCGAGGTCTTTCTCCGAGACCCTGGTGGATCAACTGATCAGCGCACATGGTGAACACTCACTTCAGTAAAACACTTTTTAAATTTATCTGCAGGGCAGAAGGGAAAAGCTAATCCTAGAACTGGAGAAACTACGCAAAAGGACAGAAGAGTTTGCAGAGTGTTCAGAACTGGATATGATGCAACAGTATGTGTCAAACGTAAGAACCATCCAGATGAGGCTTCAGGAAGTCGAGGAAGCCATTGTTTTCATCCACAAAGAGGAGGCTCTTTACAAATGGGAGATAACATTTTATCCCGAAGTTGACGTGATGAAGGAGAACATTGAGCCCTACCAGAAGCTTCTCGGGCTTGTCCTAAAGTGGCAAAGGTTTGTTATTTTAGAAGACAGTTTAGCAGAGAGTTTAGTCTCTAGATTAAATCTCTTGATCTTTAGGTGGATGGATGGGTCCTTCTTCGATCTGAATGCACAGACCATGGAGATTGAGGTGAACGAGTTTTTTCAGGAGATTTACAAGACACAAAAGGTCTTTCAACAGAAACTAAAGAAGGTCGAGCAGGAAAAAGAGAAACTTGTAACTGGGAAGAGAAGGCCAGGAGTAGAAGATGATAAACAGGAAATACCCACTGTCCAGATTTGTAACCGAGTTACAGAGCAAATCAAAGAATTTAAGGTAATTTAACCAAACTGTGTCATTTTTCTTTTCTCTTAAAGTTACAGTACAAGTTTAGACACACCATCTCATTCAGTTGTTTTCTTGGCTTTAATATAATAATTTTTGACTAAAAAAAATCAAATTTGACTAAACACAAAAGTGTTACACAAGCTAAAAAATTTTTTTTTTACAATTTAGCTACATCTTTCAGTGTAGCTTTCTTTTGTTTTGATGGCAGACTTGCACATTTCACTTGAATATGTGCCTTTATTTGTCATTACATATACACAGTGGTACACATATTTACATATGTTACACAGATCCCAACATATTTGGAAGTTGGAGTTGAGCGCTGGGTCGGCCATCGTACAGCATTCCCGGAGCAGACAGGGTTAAGGGTCTTGCTCAACGTCTTCCAATTGGTAGCCCAAAGCTCTTTCCATTGGCTATGTACCGAGCATTCTGTCAATCAACTTGATGAAGTGGTTGTAAAGGATTTCCCAGAGGTGCTGAGCAGCTGTTGACTGCTTAACATTCATTACTCCGAGGTTCAACTCACCCCAATGTAGAAAATAAATCAAGAAAATAAACATTAAATGAGAAGGTTGTGACCGGTACTACTGTATATATCTTATCATATATGTTTTATCATTGGCAGGAGCACATCCCAATTGTTTCCATACTATGTAATCCTGGAATCAGGGCGCGACACTGGGAACATATGTCTGAAGTCGTAAGCTACGATCTGACACCCGACTCGGGTACCACCCTGTGGAAAGTGCTCAAACAGAACCTCACCCCATATATGGAGCAGTTTGAAACCATCAGTGCAGCTGCCAGCAAAGTGAGAGATGACATTATTTATTGAGCAAATGTGCACTTTGCTCATTATGTACAAACTCTTCTCTTGAATGCTTTCTTTTGGTATTATTGTAGGAATTTTCTCTGGAGAAGGCGATGCAGATTATGATGGAGGCCTGGGATTCCATGTCATTCCATCACCATGTGTACAGGGAGTCTGATGTCTCTATCCTTACTGCTGTTGATGAGATTCAGACCATGCTGGATGACCAAGTAGTGAAGACCCAGACGATGAGAGGTTCTCCATTCATCAAACCTTTTGAGGCAGAAATCAAGGTAAAGGTGATTCACATGTTTGTGATTCACATGTTGTTTGGATTTCAAGGCTCGATTTGATCAGCCATGTTGCAGAGAAACAAAGAAACATCATCCTTGTTTATAGAGGTCAAAAGTAACTAATTATATTTTATTGCATTACTCCAAATGAGATTTTTTAAAAGATAATTTTGTTTGTTGTATTTCTATCTGGAAGGCACTGAGTAGTACATTTTGATGGTTTGTACCAAAAACAACTATTGTAAGATTATTTACTTGTTCTTTTGCATTACACAGGAGATTCTTCTTTTTACTTGAGTACATTGTTTTAGTACTCTTCCCATGCCTGTTTCTGTACATACATGACATAAGACGATACATACTAGTATTATTCCTTATAAAATTCTAGTACTCAGATGAATTAAATTGATCTAGCGCTAACATTCTTGCATGCATAGACTTGGGAGGAACGTCTGCTCCGAATCCAGGACACCATAGATGAGTGGCTGATGGTTCAGGCTCAGTGGCTTTACATGGAGCCCATATTTAGCTCTCAAGACATAATGCAGCAGATGCCTGAAGAGGGACGTCTGTTCCAAATAGTGGACAAGCACTGGAAGGAAGTAATGAGACACTGTGTAAAGGACTCGAAGGTTTGAATAGTTTGAAATTGAAACAGACTTAAAACTGCAATTCGTACGATTTTATTGTTTAAATTTAGAGCATTCTTATTAATGATTATAATATGTGTAATCACTAATATAATCATTGGTAGAAGTGTGCTTTTCATTATTATAATGTACATTGTAAGGGGTTTATTCAGTGAAAAATCTGCTGCTGGTATGAAATTTAAGTGATAAAATAGAACACGCTCTTAGCCCACTGCTGCTAGTGACTGCTAGTTTCTAATGATCCGTTTAAAATATATCTGTAGACTAATGATGGTCGATTCTTTGTGAAAATAATTTGACAAAATGTGCATTCCTGGTTTCTTGTTTCTTTTCTAGGTTTTAGCAGCAACTTTTTTATCTAGCTTACTTGAAAAAATTTAGGACTCAAATGACCTCCTGGAACAAATTATAAAGGGATTGAACGCCTACCTTGAGAAGAAAAGATTATTCTTTCCCCGGTATTAACGCTGTGTGATACGACTACCATGGCCTGTTGTTAGCCTGGCGGCCTGGTGATTAGAAAACTCAGCTTGTGATCAGAAGGTTGCTGGTTTGATTCCTAGAGTCCACAGGTCACAACTGAAATGTCCTTGAGCAAGGCTGGGCGCAGTGGCTGGGGCTGCCCACAGAGACGGTGTCATGTACTCACTACTGCCCCATCCAATATAGCTGGCCTTTTTCCAACTCAGATGACCAGCCCAATTTCGTCTGCACTGCCAATTATGTCCACTAGATGGCACTAAAGTGTCATTTACAATCTTTGTTTTTATGTGCTAGCAGAATCATGCCCATTTTAGCGTTTTAGCTTTTATTCAAAGATACTTAAGATTATTTCTGAATCAGATTTATTTTCACTAAACTATAACATTTCTTCTCTTATTTTTTCCATAGCTGTAGTTAGCACTAGTCCGGCATTTTTCCTTTTTGTCGTACATCTGTCCCGCTTTTTCATTCAAGCTTACCTAATTTGGAAAAAAAACGATGACATGTCGTCAGGCCCTTCAAACCCCCAACGGAACCCAACAGCCCCACCAGGGTCACGACAGGGTCGCTAAAATTATTTAGTAGTCACATACGCAGTCAGAATGGGATATGAATAACAGCCGGTAATACAGGATATTATGTACCAATAATGCAATAATAACATGCATTTAGCCGACGCTTTTATCCAAAGCGACAGACAGGGTTAAGGGTCTTGCTCAAGGACCCAGCAGTGTAGTGGAGTGTGGCAGAGCCTGGATTTGAACCCCCAACCTTTAAGTTCCCAGCCCAACGCTCTACCCACTAGGCTACACTGTCCCCTAGTAATACAATGTAATGTATGTAATAGTAATACATCTTATGCTACATCTATAAATAAACTTCAAAACCCTTCACTTACTTAAAAGTATAACATCTCAACTTGCGTGAAGAAACCTCACGCGTTTCTATCAACTTACCACTGTTGCAAGGCACGACTATAGTGCTAGTGTCTTATATAGGCAACCTTGGGCTTTCTTTTGGTGTCTTAATCTTTTGGTCGGTGGGGCTGACAGTCAAGAATAGACTGATATTTCCATTATACAGCCACATTGTCTTACTTAAACTTGCTAGTTGTCGTACAGTTTGTCTGTCTGGACTGTGTGTGTATATATTTTCTTTCTTACTTGCTTTTAATGAACCGCAGACTTATCCAGAAACCAAGCAAAGTCAGTGGGTTCGGGATTGGCCTGGGCAGGTAGTGCTTTGTACTTCACAGATGTACTGGACACTTGAAGTGCACGAAGCTATCCGCAGTGGACCTGATGTAAGAAAAGACTCACCGTGTCTTATTGTATTTATAACTGTATCAGTGCTTAATAGAGTTCTTATTCTCTTTTTGACATTAGGGTCTGAAGAACTATTATAATCAGCTACAGAGCCAGCTAAATGACATCGTAGAACTGGTGAGGGGACAACTGCCCAAGCAGACTCGTATTACTCTGGAAGCACTGGTCACTATCGATGTCCATGCTCGGGACGTAGGATGCTCGGGGGAGATGATTCAAAAAGGTTAACGCTGCAGTCACGTTAATTTGTAGTTTTTTTTTTACCTATTTAATAGGATTTGAAGCATTTTTTAAAGCCAGACCCAGCAAACGTAGCCTAGTGAATATAGTAGCATTTATGCATCATCATATTAGTTGTTCTGTCCATCATCTTGTATTTGCTTTGATTCATCAGGGGTTTCACATGAGACAGACTTCCAGTGGTTGGCTCAGCTACGTTACTACTGGATGAATGACAACGTCCGCGTCTGTATCATCAACTGTAATGTCAAGTACGCTTATGAGTACCTGGGAAATTCTCCTCGACTGGTCATCACACCTTTAACCGACAGATGCTACAGAACTTTGGTAAACCAAATCACAAGTACTCGGTTCATGTTGCCATTTAACTTGAGCAAATGAGCAAACCTGTGACTCCAACATGTAGTTTTGGCTCCACCGTAGATTGGAGCATTTTACCTAAATTTAGGTGGAGCTCCCGAAGGTCCTGCACAAACAGGCAAGACAGAGACTACTAAAGATCTGGCCAAAGCCCTGGCAGTGCAGTGTGTTGTGTTCAACTGTTCTGATGGACTGGATTATCTAGCCATGGAAAAGGTAAAAATCAAACAGCCACACTCAAATTAGACAGACAGACAGACAGACCGCTCGACCAACAGACAGACAAACTGATAGAGAAACAGACAGAAAGACTGACAGAGAGAGCTAAATAGACAGAAATTCAAACAGACAAACTGACAGATAAATAAAGATAGATAAATAGACAGTCAGACAGATAGATAGACAGACGGATAGCGAGAAAGACAGACAGACAGACAGACAGACTGACTGACTGCCAGACTGACATAAAGACAAAGATAGATATAGACAGACCGAACGATAGCTACATAGACAGATAGACATAGATAGATAGATAGACAGACATACAGATAAAAGGATAGTGAGACAGACAGAGAGACAGACAGAGAGACCGACAGAGAGGCCGACAGAGAGGCTGACAGATAGATGGATAGATGGATGGATGGATGGATAGACAGACAGACAGATGATAAAATAATTTGGTTTGATTTTGACATATTATTTTTCTCTGTAATGTTTTCAGTTTTTTAAGGGACTGGCCTCCTCGGGCGCCTGGGTGTGCTTCGATGAGTTTAACCGTATTGAACTGGAGGTGCTATCTGTAGTGGCGCAGCAGATCCTGTGTGTTCAGAGAGCCATCGAGATGAAACTGGATGTTTTTGACTTCGAGGGGACGGAGCTTTGTCTCAACCCCAACTGCTTTGTAGCGATCACAATGAACCCTGGATATGCCGGAAGATCCGAGCTCCCTGATAACCTCAAAGTATTATCTCTTCAGCAACGAATCGATACAAATAATATATATCCAATTCCAGTTCCGATTTCCGAATATCCGACCAATTTTAAGCTATCTGATCCAATCTGATTCTGGTCGGAAATCAAGCCTCCGTGTCGGATATTCAGTCGGATAATTTGGGGTTGTTATTCGTCACATGATCAGTTCAGTTTCTGTTCAGGTGTTAGGATTTGGTGTTGTTGAGGGACTCTTTGATTGCCACGACACACCCACACCAGGACACGGACACAGGAACTTACTGAACTTAAACCGAGTTTTAATAAACATAACTTAAACAGCGCGCATACATAGACCAAACAAACCGTAACAGGAAACAGAAACACAAACACAATAACGGTACCAAAGAACACAGACACAATGATCAAGCCCCGATCCCTGGGGAACACCAGCTTAAATAGTCACTCTGTCTAGTCAGTCTCAATGCCGATCAGGTGTGTCCCATCAGCGTGCGATGATCGGAGGGAGGCGTGATCGGAGGGGGCGTGACCGCAGCGGAGTGAAAAAGGAACGCAGTTCCTAACACTCTCAGTTTCAAAAAGGTTGGTGACCCCTGGTCTAGGGTAACTAGGATTTGGTCAGTGATAATTTTCTGGTAGACAGTACTTGAGTTTTTAAATAGGTATGTAAAGCTCATAGGTCCAGTACACAGTAAAAACTGCAGTGGTACTTGAAGCTTGAGTTAAATCAACATGTCACTTTAGAACAGGTTGGTTAAAAAAGAACCTCAGAGGGCTTCTGTGAGCGAAACTGATAAATTATAAATGGTTACGCTTTTTTGTCTGTAATATATCCCCTACATCCACTCTCCGTGTCACTAGACACTCTTTCAGCTGTGAAGTTTTTAGCTTTTAATTAACGTTAGGACTTTTTATGCAGGTTATCGGTATTAAGAAATGACAGTAGTAGAACAGTAGAAGCCAAGACAAGAAAGAACAAGAAATTATTCTCGTGTAGAACTGCTTGTATGCTAGCTAGTGGTTATGTCCACTATGGTGTGATTCTACTGATTTTTGAATCTGTAAAAAAGATGAAATCAGAAATATTTAAAACCTTAAGTAAGTACAATGAAATAATAAAGTAAAAGACTTGACATAAATACAGTGCTTTGCAAAAGTATTCACCAATCACATATTTTTCAAATTACACCTATAAATGTAATTGTAGTGAAAAGAAAATGGTGCATAGTTAAAAAAATATCTTTGAATAAAGATTAGAAATTTCTGGCGTGCATATCAATTCACCCTCCCTTGTGCATTCACATTCATAGTCTGTGGATGTCTGTACAAATAATCCATATTTAAAGGCTAGAAAATGTCCATATCTAGAAATTTTTGCCCATTCTTCTTTGCAAAATAGCTTAAACCGAGTCATATTGGATCAAGAGTGTCTGTTACCCTTTATTTTTACAGTCCTGCCACATAGTCCTAATAGGATTTAATTGGATAAAGTCTGGACTTTAACCAGGTAATTTTTCGACAAAAATAAGCTTCGAGCTAAATCACTAAATTGTTGTAGATAGGGTCCGCGGAAGGAAAACACTCCCACATCATGCTGCTGCCACCACCAGGTTTCACAATACCTATGGAGTGTTCAGTGGGATGTCTGGCACGTAACATTTTTCCACAAAGTTTTTCCTTTTGTTTGGTCTGACCAGTGCAGCGTCTGCCATGTTTGCTTGTCTGTAAATAAGACTGCAGGCTTGTTCTCAAAAATGACTTTCTTCTTGCAAGTCTTCCATTAAGCCTGATTTGTTGACTACTTGACTAATAGTTGATCTGTGGGCCGATTCTTTCACCTGAGTTATGGTTCACTTAAGCTCCACTAGACTGTGAGGCTTTTGGCTGTTTCTTTAATTAGTTCTCGACTTGCCTGAGCTGTCAGTTAAGGTGGACTCGCAGTTTTGCAGTTATGCCCTAATCTTTCTATTTTGGGATGTTCAGAGCTTGGTATTTTTTCATAACCCAAACCTGCTTTACCTGCCTGGTGTGTTTACTGGTTTTCATGACGCTTGATCATTACAGTAATGTTTTTAACAGACCTCTGAGGCCTTCACAGTTGTACATTTGTAGTTAAACTAAGAAGAGATTGTAGATTAAATGTTGAGGTAAATGTTGACACATCCCAGTTACATAAATGTAAGTTTTTAGATGTAACATGAAAAAGTAAACCTTCAAGGGTATGGATAGTTTTGCCAGGCACTGTACATGTATATATCTACAGTAGGAGATGTGTGTGTGTCTGTGTGTGTTGTGTGTGTAAACAGGGTTAAGGGTCATGAAAAATAAACCTTCAAGGGTATGGATAGTTTTGCCAGGCACTGTACATGTATATATCTACAGTAGGAGATGTGTGTGTGTGTGTGTGTGTGTGTGTGTTGTGTGTGTAAACAGGGTTAAGGGTCAAGGACTCGGCATTGAATCATTGATCATCTATCCTTGGTTAGATTTTTAATGTTGGTAAATAAATTATTGCTGGTAATTAAATAGTTTACTTTCTCACAAACCAAAGAATGCATTTGGAATTAAAATATGTGAGATGTGATATCTTATAACTTGCTGTGAATTTTAATGTGGTACACCCAGCATGCATCACCTCTAAGCGTAACATAAAAGTCAAGCCATACTGTTCACTTAGTCTAATAGATCAAAACTATTGATGCATTGTCTCTAAATCATTATGCTTGCTATGACACACACAATAACACAATAGCAGACTAGTACAATGTAAAGCTTGGCTAAAATACAATAGAATAAGAATCATATATAATAAATAAAAAATAAAATAAGAAGAATATTGTTTTTTGAATGACGTGAATAAGAACTATTTGAACGACCATTATGGTTAAAGTGAAAATCTATTTTAGCAGATTTGTAGCTATCTGGTGGGGTTTATAGACCAGCCTAATAGCAAATCTGTCAAACTGAGATTTTATAACTATGTAGGAACTACACTGCCTGGCCAGAAAAAGGTCACTTACCAATATTTTGTTGGATCACCTTTAGCTGTGATTACGGCACAACATTTATTTAATAATAACAAAGAATAATTATTCACATTTTGTCATTACACATATACAGCCTGGATTTGAACCCCCAACCTTTGGGTTCCTAGCCCAACGCTTTACCCACTTGGCTCCACTGTCCCTATCTATTTCTGTCCAGAGTTGCATTGTTTTTTCTTAAAAATGTTGTATTGATGATGGGAGATTTGGCCCATTGTGCAAAGTCTTTTCCAGCACATCCCAAAGATTCTCAAATGGGTTTAGGTGGGAAATTGTGAAAATGTCTCCTTGAACTCCTCTTTCACAATTTCAACCCGATCAATCCTGGCATTGTCATCTTTGAAACGTGTCCATGCCATCAGCGAAGACAAAATGCATTGATTTAATAATCCAGTTGTTTACTATTTTCAGGTAGTCAGTTGACCTCATTATTTGGACACATAACAATGCTGAACCTTGACCTGACTAACTGCGGCAACCCCAAATTGTAGCACCTTTCTGTCTCTCCTTTTATTTTGATTCACCCATCAACAAATGCACACTTTGGTACAGGGAACATCTGGACTCATCAGACCACATGACCTGTCAGCCTCACTGATTTGTGGTTTTTTTTAAGGCTTCTTTTACTTTCAATATTAAACATTTACCTTAGTACCACTGTTGTTGTTCTATTAAATGATTTCACGTAACGTTTAAGTGACAATCACAATGTTTAAAACCTTTAAAATAAGGTTGCAAAGTAAAATATTCTCTAGTACAGCTTGCTTTTCATAATAGGGGGGTTTCATAATAGGGGGGGGGGTTCATGAGTACTCTCCCATACTCATTTAGTGATTCACGTATCTCGCCGTTAAACCACAACAACTTCGGTTTTGTCTCACTGGCTTTGCTGGCCTCTGATATTTCACTGCAAGCTATGGTTCTAACTTGCATGTACATTTCTCATCTAATTTCTTATCAATTATTATGCTCATACTCTTTTATTCTATATGTAAGTTTTTGTGTGTAAACTCAATTTCAATTTTTCATTTGTGTTTTACAGATCACCAGAAACTTGAACGTGAAGCCCGGATTTGTCGTCTCCTTAAACACCCCAATATTGGTATATGTCTTGTTTTATCATCTTTTAATATATAACCAGATATCGAATATATAGAAATATATGATCAGAATACATTTCCACAGGTGTGGATACACCTTGCTATTGAAAAGTCAATACAGCTACAATCAAATAATCCGAATCTAAGTTTTATAACAACAGAGAACAAAATGAACACAAATAAATGTTCTATTGTAATTGTTAGTTGCTTTGGATAAACGCATCTGCTGCAATGTTGACAATGAAAATGTAAATGCAAATAACAATAATGTGTCTGCAAAGAGCCTTAAGAGACTTAAGCACTTAAGCTTAAGGTTTTAGCATCAGCATAAGGTTTTTCAGATTTTGTATTTTAAACCGCTGTGTACTTCAACTATAGTATAATAATGTTTACTAGTATGAAAGCACTTCTGTAATAAGTGTCTGTCAAATGCTGAAATGATGTTTAATGTAGAGATAAATCGAGTTATGTTAGAACTGTTTTCTAAAGCTATCTCAAGCCCATGTGTATATTTTTTTTTTTATCACAACGCATAACAGTTTCTCTTGTTATTTAAGAGCCTGAGGAGCAATCGAAAACTATAGCAGTTTCTGGCCTTGTTTAATTCCGAAATTGCTATTCAGAAACTCACCTAAATCTTTTTTCAATGTTATTTATTATAGATGGTAAAACATCGTTATTTTCTGTTATTTTCCCTTTGTAGGGAAGATTCAAATTATTCTACTTCCGGTGGACTTTTTAATGTACATTATGTTCATCATGAAAAATATGATTTTGAGATTTGGAGAAAAATTTTAAAAAGTATTGATATTTATTAATGACATAACATCATAACATTAGCAAATAGTTAACAGACTAAATTACACTTAGAAAAACTGTATCAAACGTTGTTGAACAAAATCAGTTATTCACATGCAATGAATTTATAAAACATTTTAAGTCCAATTTAAGTGCCCAGCTTTTTTTTTTCTTCAAATATTGCATTCCGAAAATTCTGTGAAATACAGTAAGTCACATTAACCCCATTGCAAAATTGATACATTTGGTAGATTGATTTGAAAAAAGTATAATACAATACAAATTTATATATATATATATATATATGTATATATATAGGCGGCACGGTGGCTGAGTGGTTAGCACTGTCGCCTCACAGCGAGAAGTCCCGGGTTCGATCCCCGG
>JAOUQU010101459.1:0-15807 GCA_028566735.1 Ammoglanis amapaensis
GGTTATAAAGCATTTCACTGCCGGTTGTACTGTGTATAACTATGTATGTGACGAATAAACTTTGATTTGATTTGATTAAAATCATCTGTAAAGTAAATGAAAGTCATACAAAAACATCAACATTATAAACCGTAGGATCCTCAACCATTCATGTGATGCTAAAATGTTCCTCTGGAGACATGCAGAAGAGACATTTAGGGTGCCTGAAATCTATGTTCCTTGAAACAAGTTAACTCACAAGTTCACTTCATGCGGTAGGTTTTTTTCAGGCTTGAATGTATTGAATTGGCTGATAAAATCATTGCAATAACAGAATTCGGTTCTTGAGTTGCTTAAATTGTAGTTTAATGTCCAACAGGTACAACAGGCATTTTTGCTGAAACTAACGGTTCCAACAAAAATGTATTTGTTGTCAAGTTCTATGTGGAGCCTGAGAACATTTGGGTTTCCCTTACTGTTTAGCCAAGTGAAGTGTTCACTGTTTTTTTAATAGCTTTACTTGGAACATTCTAAAAATGTCTTCTTCGTAAACTATTTCAGGTATTTATATAGTTTGTTTACCCAACATGTTGATATACTTTGGTGTTTTTATCTCTCAGCAACATTGTAATGTTTTCTCTTCAGCCCGTTCACACAAGCTTACTATTTAAACAACATTCTAGACTAGACTTTTATAGGTTAGGGTATTATTTTTCCCCCTAAGTGTTTTTATTTCACAGACGCGGACAGTATTCAAATGAACTCTGCACAGATCACTGCATTTGTTTATTGCTAGTGCTAGAATGCTGACAAATTCCAGATGTTTTAGATAAGTGTTTCATTGTGTGTTTCATCCCATTCATGAGATTCACAAAAAGAAAAAGGTGGAACATGTCAAAGTATTCGGCAGCATAAACGTAATCCAAGAAAGCAAGAATGAATATATGATGGCTTGAATAAGACATTTTAAGCAGACATGAGGATGGAATTCTATCTAGATTAAATACCACTTTAGCTGTAGGTGGTCAAATCTTACATTAAAAAAAGGAAGTGCTGAATATTTAGGGCCTGGATAGAGGTGGTAAAAATGGATCAATAACAATATACTGTATTTAATAGCTTACAGTGTGCATCAGATGTGCCCCTTGTGAGTTGATGTATTTGAAATATCCTGCAGCCTTAATGTGTTTGGGTGCAGAACTAATGGTATGTGTTTAAGCATAATCTAGAATAGCAGCTATAGCATCACTGACTCTTGGCTCGAATCGTCTTTATTAAATTAAAGTGTCAGGAATCTCTAGCTTGAAACCTGACATGTATTTTCTTGTTTTTATTTGCATTACATTGGCACACAGTAGAATCGTGAACACTGGTGTAACACTGGTAAGGTCAGGCATGAGTTCATTTGTCTAATGTCGACAGGCATAATGTCCGAAGGACATAAACTCCTATGGACATGGACCGTGCTATACTCTGGGGGGGTTTAAACGTTACACGTCAGCAGTAGATGAACAGTCACTTGCTTTGAAGATGACAGCTGAATTACACCGCATCAAATAATTTGGCATTGCAAAATACTCCGAAAACATTCCAGCAAGCATTTAGCTGCCCTGAAGTCATACAATTAAATATTGGCTCAGCACATAATCATCATCACATTAGGACATTCATCTCAGTGGTTGCAACAGTGTTAAAATCACATGTTAGTGGTGTTTAACGTTGAACAAATGTTGGTTAGACTGTAGACGGAAGATATACTTTTATACTTACGTTGTAGTTATGAATACTGAGTACCTGGGTGGTGCAATAATAAAGCACTAGCTTACTGAAGTTTGAATCGTAGCTCTGTTGTAATGGCTGTCCTAGTGCAGGTGAAAATAATTGGTTGATACTACACCCATGTAGTTAGTCATGTCCTTTTGTTAGTCATATGTAGTTTGACATCGATTTTACACCAAAAGTCTGTACTGACACAACCCTCCCTATTTATCCAGGTTTGGGACCAATACTACATTAGATAGGCTAGATACCTTGAATTAATCAGTGTCTCCAATTAAATTGATGACATTTTTGTTGGTCTGCGAGAGGAAACCGGAGCTCCTGGAGGGAATCCAAACTCCACACACTCCACCTAGGGATTACACCAAGGACTTTCTTGCTTTAAAGTGACAGGGCTACTATTTAGACATTGTGCCACCCATATAATCGCATGAATTATTGGGTTTAGATTAAGTTGTATTCTATTTATTTGATTATGTGATTACTCCTACACAATGTTACAGTATGACAACCTTTACATGAGGTGTCCATTCCAGCTTTTGCAGAATTTGGAATCCCAGAGTCTGGAAGTGTCACTTCTCCATCCTAATCATCCAGCTGCCGTCGAGTTCTTAGCTCCAGCTGTGCTTTAGACGAGCGGATGCCCAAACAGGATGGCAGCATCCTTTTCGGCACTGAAGAGGATGAAGGAAATCAACTTGCTGCTTCCTGTTTTATACGTAGCAGCTCAGGAAGTACCGGTGTAGAGTTTCACATGTATAAATAGCCAGTAGCATTGCTTGTTAACACAACAAACAAAAGCGATGGCCTCAATGGTTTCTTAAGGCTTTATTGTTTATGGAATGAATCATCTGATTGTGTCTCTTTGCACTTGTAATGCAATCAGTGACTTGTAATGCAATCAGTTTGCATGTTTCTTCTCACAGTCTAAAAACATGCTGTGGGAGTTATCACAGATACTGAATCGTTCATGTTGGTTTATATGTAATATTCTAGCATTATTATTGTAAGCTTGCATTGCCAAACATGAGCAGATCCTTCTACTTTATGGAGTCTCAGTCTAGTATAGACAGTACCATGGCAGTCCGGTCTGTACAGGGGTGGTGGTGTTTCGATGACTGTTGTAAACCAACCAGACAAATTAAACTAATGAAGACTGAAACCAGCAGCTTAAATATGTGGAGTCATGTGTAGCTCAGACTTGGAAGGTATAAAAACCTGCATCTTATTTTAGATGAGACTAAGTATGTTGTGTTTGTTTATATAATTTAGCCTCCTTTACAGTGCTGGAAGTCTTTTAAAGTTATGTTTAGGTTTTGCAGGGCTGCCAGTAATCATGCTTGGGTATATCCAGTCGTAACCAAACCTAATGATCCATTACATTTGTTGATTTTTCTTTCCTTCTTTTCGCTACTCCTGTTGGGGTTCATGGTTGCAGAACTCAATCTGCTTGATTTATATTTATTTGTAAAATACTAAATGCTCTTCCAGACCCATTCCCTTATATTTATTCTAGCTTGGGGCAGGCACTACAGTGCTCCGGTTTAACCATCTCTTGGCTTGATACCTGTAGGAGAATTTATTATCTCTAGTTAACCAACTAACCTGGTTAGTAAGGTGAGTTCTTGAACAGTTGGTGGAAGCACTGGAGCACCCGTAGGAAAACTACACACAGACGGGCAGCCTGGGGATCGAATTCAGGACCATCTTGCAGTGAGGTGACAGTCACCGTAGTGCCGCCCATGTGGAAATTCTACCAGTTAAATAATTATTTTAGTACCGTGTTAGTTCTCTAATGCTCATAGAATTAAGTCTAACATACAAAATATCTGTCAGTTGAGGGCTTAATGATGGCAGTCTGTAAATGCTATAATTTAGTTCTTGGACACCCCAGAATCAAAGCAAAAATCAGCTGATCCAGGGGCCCTCTTGGACCGTGGCCAATCTTTTTTAGTCGGGTAAGTGTTTAGCATGTAGATAAAACTACTGTTACTCGGCACTGCTGTCGAATGAATGACAATCAGACTGACATTACTGCTAAAACTAAACATTTGCTTACGATTTGCCCTTTTTAGATCTCGAGCCTTCAACTCACAGCTTTATTTGATTTTAAGGTCAGACGTTGGTAAAGTCTGTGCAGGGGATCTGTGCTGTTAATGTGCCCTAATTGCATGTAGATGTCTTGTTTATTTTTTTAATGAATTCCATGGTCTAAAAGGATCATTAGGGTACGGCCACATTTAAAAATGGAAGATCCTAATTTGCAGGAAGATCAGTGAGGCAAGGTGAATAGTTCCATTCCTCTTTGCTGTTTGAAGTAAATATTGGAACATTTGAAATAAATCACAATTTCAAATCATCACATATGTCCACTGATTTTGAAACATCTGGTGGTGCATCGTTACATTTCTTATCATTTTACGTTTAGCACACATTCTTGTTTTGGATGTTATGTGTCCTCTGTTCTCTCGACCATTACGGAACGATAATCTCTTAAGAATTCTGTCCTACAAGCTGCCTTTGATGAGAGTTAAGACCTTTACAACTGTTGATGATCTATATAATTGTGGAATGTTCTAGTCTTTGTTTTAATTGTGCCGGACTTGCGCTGACTTTCACTTATTTCAGCGACCTGCTAATCCACCCAAACGTGTGACGGACAGCTAAAAACTCTTTCTCATTTTCTAGTTCATTTAGGGTGGCCAACCGTAGCACTTTTTTAAGGTCAGTGTTCTGGTTTGCTGATGCCTTTTAAGTGGGTGTTTCTTGAAGTAGGCATTAAATGTCTCAGTCTTGCTGGCTGCAGGCATTATAACACCCCCACTCCCTGATCACTCGAACCTTTTTCTTTACTCGGATGTGCTGGAATGTGACCTCACCAAGTAACCTGAACTGCAAGGCTCAGCAGTTTCCTCGTATCTGTTGTGCTTAGCCTGTTTGTTTTATCGGATTAGCGAATAACATGTTCTTTCAACCAGTCTGTGAAGATTTTGTGTACATTTCAGATTCGTTAAATCATTTATCCCCAAACGAGTCCCCAAAATGGTTTAACTGGGGAATTTTTAATAGAACGTTTTGGTTTGAAGTGTTGCTCAGTATGTAGTTACACCCAGCAGGGCCATAATTGGGACATCTGCAATTTATCACTGCATTGCCAAAGGGCTGGTAGGGTTCAATTAACTATTATATTTTTCTAATCTCGAGGATGAGAGGAAAGTTTGTTATAATAAGACCATTTCAAAGTTGTCTTGTAGAGAACAATGATGACAGGAAAGAATACAGATGGTTATCTGTAACATTAAACACTTTAGGGAAAATAATACGAACATTTATGACCATGTTAAATCTTCTGCTGCATCTGTAATTGTGTTATTTTAATAGGCACTAGCTGTTCTAGACATTCAGTATTATTACCGTTTTGTCTTATATATTTCATTGTTTGCTACTTACCTCCCTTTGTCAAGTGAAAACATTAGTTACCATTGTAATATATGCATTATGATTCCTTTTTCATAACTCCCGGGCATAATAGTGGTTATGTGTAATATACAGAATTTCGTTTTGATATCTCACCACCTATTTATTCCTAAACTCAATAGTATTTATCAAAAATGTTCATACTTTTTAACACTCAAAACACTATGCAACACACACAAGTTCATTCACACTGCAAGGAGTGGCACTCTACAATAAATAATCATTGAAGTTTATCTCATTATTTTGTTTCTACTTTAATAGATTATGTTCATATGATGTGTTTGCACGGTGTGTCTAACCGTGAGCTTAAATAGGATTTAGTGGTGGTAAAACTAGATGATGGATGGATGTTTATTTAGTAAGGATGTAGCAATTCACTCTACCCATTCTCAAAAAAGTAAATTGAAGACAAATTATGATAACTTTTATTTTATTGTTATGTAAATGAATACTACACTTCTTATTTTTGTGTAAAAAAATACTTAAACTTCAAAAACAAGCGAACATTCAAATGATTAGTTTTGCCCAATCACTACTAAGATATGCTGTCCTATTCTGTTCTATTGTTTGACAATTACAAGCAAATGTTTTCCTTGCAACTTTGGACAATAGCCGCTGATAGACTGGTACGTATCGCAAAGGGCGCGACAGTAAATTGACCTGCCGGCTTCTTTTACTGCATGAGCTCAGAGGAATTTCTAAGACGTCCTGAGGGAATCCACCCCCCTTAATCAGAGGCCACAGGCCTCCCACAGAAGCTCGGACCCCTAAGATCTTGGTGGTGTTTGTAGGCCGCAGATGGATGGGATTTTCCCGGTTCCTCCTGAACATGTAAGCCGCCGTAATTGGTGAGGGTGAAACCCGAACTGGGTGACGTTGGCTCTCCGTGCTTAAAAGAAGCAGATGTCATGCTTGGGTAATTATAAAAATGGTGTGGCGGAATATCCAGGTCTGAATAAGGTCAGGAATCATGAATATCTAGAACTTTTAAACCTACATCATACCAAAAGGAACAGTACAGATGTTGCGGTAATATGTAATGCAATTCCGGTGACACACCGCTGGCGTAACCAATGATACGCAATTGTGTGTGTTTTTGAGGTGAGCAGGGAAAGTCCTCCAAAATATGATGTTTAGTAACCAGACAGGATGCTAAAGGTTAGCTCTGAACCAATGCCAATCAATTATTTTTGCCATGACTCATTCAGCCGGGTGCAGCAATTCACTTAAGTGCAGCTCTACTAGTTAATAAGATAATATATGGATATTTTGATTACATCAAGAAATGGTTAATTAATTAAACAGATCAGTATCTCACACAGATCACCATAAGAGGCCTCGGAGTGGATCACGTGCACACTTAGGCTAATTAGTGTGTAATGAAAATGAATTGCACAATAGAGATCGGTTAGTGCTCAGCGGGTGGAATAACAAGTGGAAGAAAATTAAACCATGTTAATGACGATGGGTCACGCCTTTCTCACCCACTGGTCCAATAGTCCAATTACTTCATATTTTCCCTACACAAATCCTGAGCTGATTGAGTTGTTTGTTTATTTATTTAATGTAATGTAATGTATTACACTTTTAGACAACATTCATGACAAGAGACATTACACAGTTCATTACACTGTTATGGATGATATCGTATCTTCAATTTACCTTACCTGCATGTTTTTGGATTGAAAGAAACCACAGCGCCCGGAGTAAAACTATGCAGACACGAGGAAAACATGCAAACTCCTCACAGAAAGTCCAGGGTCTACCTTCTTTGCTCTGAGGTGACTGTGCTAACCACTAAGCCACCGTGCTCCCCACCTCACTGAGTAGATAAATAAATCGTACATGGCTGCATGGTAGAGCTGGGATTCGAACTCTCCACTTTTTATTTAATAATCAAAGAGTTATTGACAGGGCTAAACACTGTCTGCTGGACACCGCTGATTGACGTTCCAGTTGATTCCAAAGCTGTTTAATAGGGTTGAGGTCAGGACACTAAGCTTTTTGTCATGGCTTCATAGCGCTTGCTTTGATCACAGGGGTGCAGTTATGACCGAACAGGACAGAACCTTCCTTAAACTGTTGCTGCACTTAAGTCAGTAGCATGTACTTCCCTTCCTATGATTGATTTATTGTTATCGGTTTGCACTTGTTTATGTCGGATTGTGTGGCTAAAAAACACATGGCTTACAAAAGTAGAAGAGGTGGTCCTAATACCTTATACAAGAGGTTGTCCTAATACTTTTGACCACATAATTGGATGAATGTATGTAAGATTAAATGTCAAATTCAGGTCCCTAAAACTCTTGTTGCTCATGTGATTCCTTGTCAAAACATCATTAACAATCTCCAAACAGTTGCAAGATGGTGATATACTTCCGTACTTCGATCGAGGGAGGTTTGAATTGCCAATCTAATAGTGCTATACATTTGTCCTTGCTGATTGGCTGCTGCATTGTGACTGGCAGATGAACCCCAGCATACCTGCAATATACTAGCACAATTGAAGTGCTAACTGTCAAAAATAGGCATTTGAACCTCTGAATTTCAGGGTCGACTTTACATCCTACAACTGAAACTAATATACTGGGAAGAATCAAATACATACAGTCAATTCACACAAGTGATTGATAACACCCCCCCCCCCCCCACTCACACACACAGCTCCCCAGTCCTCCCCAGCCCCCCTCCACCTCCTGCCGTGTGTGACCCCCAGGTTCTCATGCCACTTCTTCTGGAGCCCAATCGCTCTTCCATGGAGAGAAGGCCAAACGCCTTCCAGATGGCCCTTCCGACGGCCCTTCAGATCTTATCTGAGCCGCCACATGTCAGTGCAGATACCAGGTCCATAGCGGCTGTTCTTTTAAGACTCACTCAATTCCTTGTTTGCACTGATTGTGCTGGGATTTACTGTTTGTATTGATGCATGGGATTTAGAAAGCCTTGACTGTTTGTGACTGTTGGTCAGCGAAGTGTAGCTGTTTAGTTTAGCGTTAAGTACTTGAGTTTAAATGCTCGTTGGAAAGTCGACTGTCAATGACCTCATTCTGATCTTTGGGAGAGCACTCTTTAAAGACACTAAACCTTAGCTTTTGGATTAACCTTAAGGTTTTATGAGTACTCTGGGCAATAGACATGCATTGAAAATGGCAGGCAAATCTGCTGGGGATTGTGGATTCTACCGTTTTTAAACTGCAAAGCAAGCAAGCAATTGTCCTAAATATAGCATATAAGGGGGGAGGTGTATTTTAAGTGTTTTATTGAATTAAATGCGTTCACAATATGTTTTGTATTTATGGAATTGAATCATGCACTATATTACCACAAAAACTGAAGACTTGGCACTCGTTAGACTCTGTAAGATAAAACTAAATACATTTGTCTACACAGAACTAAATTGTCTATTTACATTATCAGCTTTTCTTTTCTTTAGTCGTTGTTTTTATATCAATCTTTTTTTATTTTCATTATTTATTTAAATTCATTTACATAGAGAGCTTGGAAACATTTCTGTCCTCCCTAGTAAGACATGTTAAAATGCAACACATCACTTCCACCATGAATAGACATGGGAAATGTAATAATGAGGGCTCTTGAAATATAAAAAAGTAATAATATTTTTTTATATTGTATAAAAGTATAATAATGTGTTAAAATGTTAAAAATTAAAATGGAATTCTTTCTAGTATGCAAGGGACAGTGTAGCCTAGTGGGTAGAGCGTTGGGCTGGGAACCCAGAAGGTTGGGGGTTCAAATCCAGGCTCTGCTAGACACCGCTACACTGTTGGGTCCTTAAGCAAGATCCTTAACCCTGTCTTCTCCAGGGGTGCCGTACGTTGGCTGACCCTGCGCTCTGACCCCAACTTCCAGACAAGTTGGAATATGCGAAGAGAAACATTTCATTGTACTGCACATCTGTATATGTGTAATGACAAAAAAAATTGAATTTGATTTGATTTTTATCTGTGGGCCAGATATTGGTGAAGGTGAAGCTTACCTGCCTTTCACTGTAGACTCTTTCATATGCACTTGTTGATGTAAAGCTTTGATGCAGCTCCGCTAGTCTTAGAAACCAGTTCCATGAAGCTCTCTAAGTACTGTTCGTTCATGGCACAGATTGGGTTACATGTGGAGGAATAATTGTTACGTGAGTTTAAAAAGCACAGCGGTGAAAACTAAAAGAATAATGTTGTCTCTGCGTCTCAGACAGTCAGGAAACATGGAGCCCGGTTAACTGGAGACACTGAATTATTCTTTCTGTACTCAGCCTTTAGACAACATCAACCGATTGTAGTTCCAAGCATGAATAAATAAGAAGAAATTTGAATTACCATGATGATTTTATGTGGCTAAACCTAATTGTTCCAGCTCCAATTCTATCAAACTGCTGCCCCTTGTTGGTGTTTTGAGTAACATTACATTGAATCATATTCCTGCTGTTTAAATTATATTTTATTTATTTTTGTTTGTAATTAAAATATTTTATTTCTAATTAAAATCGAATGTTTGGAACAGACCTTACATCCTTCTCGGTTGAGTTGATTTGTTTTATTTCCAGCAAAATTGCCATGTACTAAGAAACCCTGCAAAACGGAAGTGAGAGACAACGGGCCCGAGCTCAAAGGGGACTTTGTATCAGTGGGCATGGCTGAGGGGAATGGAGGTGGTGGTGGGGTGCAGTGAATCAGAGTGATGGGGTGGGGTGGGGGGGCTTTGACTCCCCTCTTTGAGCTCAGTAGTCCTCCTGCCACTGGGCCTTTTGTCTTCATCTACTGGGCCTCAGCCACAAAGAGAGGATTTTCCCCCTTGTCCTCCCCCCTTCCACATTTTTATTTATTCGATTTCACGCCATTGCAGCCAAAAACGGCCCCTTCCTCGTGTCCAGAGCTTCTCCGGACTCTATTGCAGCAAGGCACATTCTCACCGAGTGGCATAAAAGGGTCTTTCGAGTGTCCGGGCTCCGTTTTTAGCCGAGTATTCACAGGGAATGAGATTCTTGGATCGGGTCACTTTGGGGTGTTGCTCACGTTGTGGGAAACGGATCGGCTTGTGTAGGGACTATTTTCACTACACTATACTTATATATGAATGATGACATTGAGAGCTTATTAACTAGTAATCATTTTATAGTGTATGGTGACTCAATAAATTAGGTGAAAGTACGTAGTCAAATTATTGAAGATGGCACAGTAGGCAGCACTGTTTTCTCAAAGCAAGAAGGTCCTGGGTTCGAGCTCTACGAGGGGCCACTTACATTTACATTTAGCAGACGCCTTTATGCGAAGCAACGTAAATTAGTTACAGTATACAGTCCAAGCAATTGAGGGTTAAGGGCGTTACTCAAGGGTTACTCAACTGCAGCCACCTAGCAAAGGTGAGGTTTAATCCGGGAACCTTTGGATTACTATAGCCCTATACCCTAACTTTTAGCTGGCCATTTAATTAGGGACATAAATGAATTGTCCTGCAGGAATCTAGCCACAATAAGGCACAAACCAATGTACTGTAGTGCCGGTTCCACACACTCAGATAAATAGGAGGGCTTTGTCAGGAAGAGTATCCATTGTCAACACTTTGCCTATGTTATGTTTAACTATTTAACTATGTTAAATTCAATCCTGCAGATCACTAGTGCATGTTTTTGGGCTGTCTGAGGAAACCGCAGTAGACCTATGAGGACACGAAAAGAACATGCAAAATTTACACACAATTCTTGCTTTGAGACAACAGTGCTAAGCACTACGCCACCTTGCCGCCAAAAATATAGATAGTAGGAGCTGAAAGCAACTGGTCAGTAGTAAATGGTAGTTAGTTTAAGGCGTAAATGCTTAATTTATATAATATATAATAAGTATAATTTAATTAAGAAAACTCAAGAGTAACTGTGAAGGGACAGTGTAGCCTAGTGGGTAGAGCTGGGAACCCAAAGGTTGGGGGTTCAAATCCAGGCTCTGCAACACTCCGCTACACTGTTGGGTCCTTGAGCAAGATCCTTAACCCTGTCTGCTCCAGGGGCGCCGTACATTGGCTGACCCTGCGCTCTGACCCCAACTTCCAGACAAGTTGGGATATGCGAAGAGAAACATTTCGTTGTACTGTACATCTGTATATGTGTAATGACATAAAATTGAATTTGAATTTGAAATTTGAATACTTTCCATGGATGAAAGTTGAGCCAATTTCTACAAATAGGTACCAAATAATACGAGGCTAGTTTATTTCAGCACTGCTGATCCAGTATAATCATGTTTACTGTTTTGTTCACCCAGTTTTCTGGGACACGTCTCCGATTTTTCAGTGTTGTTACTCTGGCATTGTTGCTTCTTTTCATTGCTTAATGAGAGAACCTGTTAAGGCGGCATGTTTCATCTTCAGAAGCTAGAAATGAAAATCAGCAGAATTCTTACTTAATGTGGACCTCATAAAGTGTAATAACTGCACATATCCAACATATAATCGATGCCCCATGTCAGATTGGTTCTTTGTTGTGTCTGTTGAATACATTGCATTATACTGTGATGCCACCAATTTTGAACCTGATCCGGATGAAGCTGTGGTAACGTGTGAAACTGAAAGGTCATGTTTCTTTTCTTATTTTATTTCATTATTTTAGTCTGGCACAGAAATTTCATACAATACATATATATATATATTAATTTATTCATGGTTTGTCAACTGCTCAAACCTGGTTAGAGTTTCTGCGGCGAGGCAGAAAGTCAGGCCACGTTTTTCACTTCCTTACATGTATATATTAACAACATTTGAATCTCTGCACCTACAATAGAGTAGAAAAGAATAGAATGCCTTTATATGACATTACACATATAGAGATGGACATGTCAATGGAATTATTTCTTTGCAAGAACTGGAACTTAGTTCTCTGTACTCAGTCTACGGTGTAAATAAGTGAAGAAAACATCTTTTGCTTGAGTTTGGTATGGACAGAACTGTCGTCCCTGTTACTGGAACTGTGTGGCAGTTCTCACCACTCCCTTCTGCACCATTGGAATTAAGTATTAGATAATAATAATAAACAAATAATCAAGTTCATTCATTCATCTAGGCTCTTGCTTTATGCAGTGTCTCAGTATCTCACTTCTGCTTTTTCTCCTGATCGTCAGAAGTCACGTGCCGTGGCTTTCAGAGCCGCAAAATGTTCACGAGTGCTCAACACTTCTGTTTTTCTAAGTTTTTTTTGCTGAAGTCATGAAGATATCGGAGCTCTGTGTGTACAGTATCGATTCGTATCAAATTGTAGTGATCTGGGCGTGTTTGATAGTTGGGAATCTTGAGAACAGGGTTTGATATCTGATGAGATCGTGCTTTGTTTTGCCATAAAGTACAGCATGTGCTCTACATGGTTTGAGGAAACCTCATACTTCACCTTACTTTCACAACTAGGTCATGCACTTAAAGACGCGTGAGATTGCAAAAGTCCGACTTATCCATGGTTGCTTCAAACAAAAAATTATTGCTGCCCACGATTGCGATCTTAAGATGACAGCTGTGGTCAGAAAGGTGATGATGTATTGCAGAAAGTTCTTATAGGAAATGACTTGCCATTGTCTGATGCTTTGTGAAGACTTTGTGTAATCTGCAGTACACTTTAATTCTTTTGCAGGACATTGTGTCCAACAATGACCCACCATGTGTAGATTGGACTGCACGTGTATGTGGGTTTTATGCATGTTGTAGTGTTTTTAGAACAACATTGTATGCAAATTCTACCATTTCCCATCACGCATTGGGTTATTTTCATATTTAAGCGTTTTCATTAATATGGCACCTTGTAACTCCCAGTTCATGCATTCTTGTTTTGACACTTACAGTAAAAAAAAATAGCACAAATAAGATACATTCAAAAATGTGTATATACAAGATTATGGTATGGTATTGACAATAATGTGTTTTTCCATTTATTTCATTCCAGATGTTTCAATCATCTGCTTGTCTGCCAATTTCAATGATTGGAATTTTCAAATGAATATCCAACGTTGGAATCTCGGCTCGACCCAGAAGATTTCTGTGCAGAGTTTGCTTGTTCTCCCAGTGTCCACATGGCTTTACTTTGGATAATCCGGTTTTCTTACACAACCCAAAGATAGGAGATTGTAAAACTTATACAGTTGATGTAGATACACATAATCTGACACAGGGGTCAGATACGATTGGTAAAAAAAAGACTGATATATACCAGTCGTGTGAGTTGCCTTCATCAATCCTACTAATAAAGGCACAAAAACATAATGAATGTTTACAGACTTTTGGGACATTTGTTTAATATGGGGAATATAATAGTGTGAATGTTGTATTTACAGTCGCCTGAGTCACATAGACCAGGTTGATCAACCCATCTGGTGCAAACTGGGTAGAATCTTGGCTGCTAGATCAGCCGTAGCACAGCGACGCGTGAAGTCTATTAGTAGCAGAAGATCACTGCAGCAGGTCCTTGATCCTGAGTCTTCTCAGATGAGGGTGATGTCTAGGAGACCATATGGCCCGTCTGGGTGTCCTTACTTTATCCTTCTCACCAGTCTTGCCTGAGCGACTCGCATCAAGCGAAAGTCCACGCTCATGTCTCACCTTCTGCCATCCTGAACATTCGGTCGGCTCGGTGAGCTTTTCCTCCTGACAGATGGTCGTCGGTCAGATTTCATTAGCATTGTGGACAAAATGTTAGCGTTATAGGATAAACACGGGTAATTGAATATTTTAGCATTTAGCAAATATCGAAAACTTGTGAACTCTGACCTTCCTGCTCATCTTTTTTTCAGTGGATAAAAGCAACCCAATTCCAGGTTTGTTCTCATGAAAATGTGATTTTTTTATCGTATTTTATTACAAACACATGTGAAGTCGATACTTTGATACTTTCATTGATCTTTACATGCTAAAGTATTTTAGCTATGCTTGTTTTTTTAAATCTACAAATGATCACTAACATTTTTGCACCTTTTATAGGGTCATTTTGATGTAGAATTTTTACAAACGTAAAAAAAACATACTGAAAACATTATTTACTGTCTGAATGGGGTATGTTCTAATACCTAGCGTGTAGCCTTGCTGTCTTACTCGCTAAACAGAATGTTGATTTATAAATAGCATGTTGCCTTACTGTCTTACTCGCTAAGCAGAATGTTGATTTATGAATCACATCATTGAAACACTTACTAAAGCTAACACAGTTCGTCCTGTCATTCAGAGCAATGCCAATGGCCCAAATGTCTCCGATCGTGTTCAGTTCAGTTCAGCCACTGACGAGCAACTGTTCAAATAAATATACTCATACATCTTTATACAAATTAAACCTCAGTAGTAATGGGTTGACATTCGAAAATAAATTCATTTGCCTCCCATTTATGCTGCTGTAGAAAGTACACTACATTTTTACAAGTTGTGACGTCACATGTGGTGTTCATGTCGGTTCATATACCGAAACGTGTTACCCAAACATGTGCTTGTTATAACCGTTCATAGGTCCAGGCTCCACTCGATGTGAAAGTTCCATACAATTCCTGGGGATAAATGCATGTGTGTAAGATATTTTGAAGAGGCAGATGTTGCTGTCATTCGTGCAGCAGATGTTAAAGGCTACAGTTGCATGTGCACATGTGCCCGGGTTGTCCGTGCTGAAAGCCGCCGTCTGCATCAAGCCTTTTCACACTGCACTGCTTCCTGTCCAAGCACATCCTTCCTTTTTTTGTTTTGTCAGAAACAGAAATTGGCTTGATGGTTCGATTCTTCTTTTTCCTTCAAAGCTTTATTTTACTTTTGTATGAATTACCTAAACATTTATTCTAGTCTTCTAGGAAAAGGGAACATTAATGTTGTGATTTGGTGGGTTTTGGTTTCCTGTTTGGACCTTTGAAATCCCGACACTGTGGTTTTAATAGCAACCAGATAGCATTGTGTTTAACTACGTTTAGATCTATAGGTGACCCGGCCCTTGTAATTATGGTTTTATGTAGATTAGCCGCATGTAATGTTGACTAATCGAGTTGGAGAAGTGTTTGTTCATTAGAGAAGAGTGCATGTTAGCATGCTAATGAAAGACTTCACACTGTTGTGTGAGACTGGCTGTTTACCAGCAGCGCTTTATTGAGCAGCTGAGTGTCTGACCCTGTGAGAGTGTGAAAGTCACACTGAATGGTTCTGTTCATATCCAGAACTTCTCCTTTAAGCCTGTAGATGGTCCGTCTTTAATGCCAATTGGCAGGCGAAAGATATCTTGTATGTGTTCAGATCGATCCTTCAGTGATCATTTCTGTGTTAAAGACATTTGCATTGGATCTCCTTGGCATCACCTGGTGGCTCCTCTACTGGGTGTAACCAGTAAAACATTTATAGAGCTCATTCTGAAATCGGCAAGAACAAAACTGATGATCACCTTTTCTTTGTGATTTTATTTTGTGATTTTTTTGGTGCATGGACCTTGTTTTGAAGGAAGTAGAATATGAACCTTTTAAGGAGAGGCCATCAATCTAGAGAGCACAATAATTCAAATTCAATTTTATTTGTCATTACACATATACAGATGTGCAGTACAATGAAATGTTTCTCTTTGCATATCCC
>JAOUQU010101567.1:0-15806 GCA_028566735.1 Ammoglanis amapaensis
GTCGCCACTAGGGGGCGGAGAAATGTCATCTCACCATCAACTACACACAGCAACACCGTCTCAGCTGAATTAAAAGTACTGATGCTTCGGTTTCCTTTTACAATCCATGACTTTAGTAATCCATAGACTTATACTTTGGAATGCATGTCATGATCTTTTAAACAGTTCTTGTAAGTGTAGCTTTTTGACACGTACTCATAGTAAATCTAGAAACAAAGTGAACTAGAAACTAAATATTCATTATTATTTTGGAAAACCCTAAATAATAAACACCACACAAACACTAAAGTATTTGCCCAATACTAAATTAGTAATACAATGCTTAAAATGGTTGAAATTTAAAGCCGTATCACAAACAATATGATTTTTTTCTAGGCCTTAAGCAAGAACATCAACCCCAAGAAGAATATTGAAAAAAATATGGGTATTATATATATACACACACACATACTATGTGAGACAGAGTCCATCGTTTATTTCTGGTTTGCTCTCACTTGATTAACCAATTAAGAATAGTGGTCAGTGTTATCTGGCTGTACAATATATTTATACAAAAAGTAGCAGACAGACCAAACATCATTCATTCATAAATGTACTCATTTCTGTTCAAATTCAAACAAAACAGGATAAAAAAGTGCATCGGGTAAGACCAGAGTCCTATGCAGAATAGTGTCCAGACATAAAGAATTATGAAAAGTATTGATTATGAAAAGATAACCAGATGAGCTTTGAAAGAGATATAGATTAAAAACCCTATAAAATACAATAAAAACACATTCAGTACGAAATAAAAGTTAATACTTACAAATCAGTAAGAAAATCTATCTAGATATATACATGTGTATACATACATGTGTGAGCATACACAGTTTATTATATGCACAAAACATTCACAGACACACAAAGACGGACGCTTTGATAATGTGGACGCTCATAATGACGCTATAACGTGTTCACAGCATGTTCTTCAATATAATATTGCAAACTGGTGGAGAACCGAGTAAATAAAAAGTGTTTGGCCTTATGTTTCGATGGAGTGCTTGGATTTCTGAGGATAGTCCAGCTGTATATGCTGATGTGTCCTCCTCGCCGATCCCAGCTGAGAGCTTCATTTGGCTCAAGTTGGCAATGGGTGATGTTGCTACTGTGGTCCCACCCTGCTTCTACTCTGGTTTGCACATGCTCAGTTTAGCATTTTACTCGACACATAATGCATGTTTTATGACGGGAGAGCTGGAGCATGAACGAAGATGACATGAATGAGGGCGAAAAACATACACAACAATGACAAAAGTGGCGTGAAGAGGGATTAGACACAAATGAGTGGTTACATCCAACCGGGCACTGATTGGTCAGCCCTGAAATAGGGAATGGCATGTTCACATCATGCATGTAAAGGCAAGCTATGGGAGGACCCAAGTCCCCTAGACAGCACTGGGATGGAGTGAAACAAGGCAAAGTGTTAAAAGCCAGGCACAGTTTAGGATAAATGCATCAGGTTAGCACAGTTCTTTGGGTTTCTACTGTTTCTACCATGCTGCCGTTCCCTCACTTAATACCCCACCCCCACCCCCATTGTCCATTTCTATTTATTAGACAAGCTTTGCTGTAACAGGAATGATGTTAATGGAATCGAGAGTCAGCATGCACACATGCAACCTGCCCTCACGGTCTTCCTGTCTGAACCCCATACACCCTCCCCTGCGCACTACCTACTAACAGAGCAGCATATCCCCTCCACCAACACCACAGAGTCCCACTCATCCACTCAGGAACCTGCAGCCACAGAAAGAAAAAAGAGAATACCGTCACTCAAACAGAACAGAAGCCGGTGAGATAGGACCGAGCGCCAAACATACCGCAGATCCGGGTTCATAAAACAGAATGATTTAGAAAGTTAAGAAACGGGAGTAAAACAATTATAATGTGTGAGCTAAAATGAGCAAGGAAAAAGGTGTTTCTAAAAGCCATGTGTATAGAAGCTTTGATTCCACAAGCATCTCTTGTGTGTTTAGAAAAATAAAACTTGTATTCAATCGTGGGCAACTTCAAAACTTCCTCACAAGCAGGAACAAACATTAAAATAACATAAGTAAAAACTATGTTAGGTCAGTACACCCCACTAATTACATAATTGTTTAATGTTTGTTGTCAAACTTTTTTCAAATTTTTGTATGATTTTCTAACTGGAGAAACAATGAATGCATGAATGTTTTGGATCCGTGGTCCCCCCACAAACTGAGAATCTTATCTGGGTAGATAACTGGTTTTGTATTTAGATATAATGGACAAATTTAGAAAGCAAATGTAATTCTATGGTTTTGTTCACCTTTGTGTTCTAGCACATAAAAAATAGTTTTTTTTTTAACTATTTAGAAAAATAACAAATATTTAAACACATATTTAACACACGTGATCTAGCCCACTACTGCTGATAACTGGATCTGTGGGTTTGAATGCCACCTGAATCTACAGTGTTGATCTGGCCTGGATTCCATACAGACACAGCCGATTGTGCTGGAGGATGGGAAGCCCTCTGCACAGCTGTAACTCTGTCTAGTCCACCTGTGTTAGTGTATTCATAATGTCCAGTAAGTTCTCAGTGAGAGGATCTGGATTTAACCATGATTAAAATGAGTGATTAAAATTGAGGTTTCGATGCCTCAGAGATTTAGTATCATTTACAATTCGGCCCTCTTGTCAGGTAGTGTGTTTTATAGTCTAAATACACAAAAGACACATGTGTGTGTATAATTTATGTCATTAGGTAAAAGTACATGGATAGAAGTGTGGCCAGTACATACACTTCCTGGTGGCTTCGAATTCGTTTCTTTCTTTAGCTGTTATCATTCAAAGCTTTTTGAGCATATACAGAAAACAGCCTTATTTTAAAATAATTTCCTGAGAATAGAGTAAAAATCATTTTAGAAAATGCAAATCTATGTGGTGTTCCAACATCAGTAGTGCTGCCTGATAAGTCTCTCCAGTGTAGACCATGAGGGTAAAAAATCTCTATTCAACAGATGAAGATAATAAAAAGAAACTAAAGAAGAAAAGTTCACAGAAAAGTAACCGCCGAAGTCACTGCAATCGGTGTGTGTGTGTTTCTCTTTGATCGTCCGTGGCTCACACAGTGAACAGAGTATGATGCAGATCGTCCCGCTGCTGTGGGCTGCCAGAGCTATGACTTCACTAATGTTTGAGGTCGTCGCAGTTGATGTCATGGTTGAAGTAGGTCAAATGTAGGTGACCGCACCTTTACTGTGTTTCTCCAGCGTGATCTCCACATAGGACGTAGGCACGTATCCCTCCTCGCCACTCTGCTTTCGGACTCTCGTCCAGCCGTCCCCTTTATCCTCCTCTATGATGTACAAGATCTCTTCTTCCTTTATTACTAATGTGCCCTCGTTAGAACCTGCAAGCACAACAAGAAACTGTATTGGATTGTTACATTCCTAATTTGATGCATTTGTTTTTGTTATTATATTTTCTTCTTGATCTAAAGTCGTTCTATTCAATCAGTTGATTGCTTTACGCTTCCTCTCCACTGATGTTGACCTCCATTCTGACTAAGGAGACGAAAAATCCTCGTCAAACCGATGCAGACTGGAAGGAGTAGTGACAGACCATAAAGAGGAGCACAACAGCCATTAAAACGATGGCGTATGCACACTAACACACATACTAATAGTTTATCCCTTAAACCCTCCGAAACTCAACGGTCCTCTAGCATAATGGAGGTGAATTTCTTTGCAGTGTATATGAAATAAATAAAAGAAAAAAATTGTCATTAAGGTGACACAGACAAAAAAATTAAGCATTAACACACGTCTCCTCTGTACTGTGTGTAATTTATACCATCAAAAGAGTAGAGCGCTTTGCAGTGGCCGATCGCAGGAAGGGGATCGTCGTCATCAAACTCGTCATCAAAATCATGGCGTTCAGGTTGTGGAAGCGTCCGATGTTCTTGACTGTGATCATCTGTGTAGCTACCCTCAGGACTAAAACACAATAAAGAAAAGCAGAATTACGTTAGCAGAACTGAAAACGTTATGATCGAAATTGTTATTATATATATTATAGTTTATATCAAAGTGATTGTTCTATTTATTTTATTTATTTTTATTAACCACTGCAAGCTGGTCATAATAAACACGTAGTTAAAGGTAGAAGTACCTGGATCTTACAGGCCAATTGATATGAGCATTAACCCCCTTTATGCACAGACTTTATGTTCATGCCCGTCCTGCTGAATGGCTAATACATTAGCTATATATTACAGACCTCTCTCTGCCGTGAGGTGCATGATGATTGACGTCAGAACTGGGCCGGCGGTCGCTTCGAGAACTCGGCTTTCCTTCCACCTCTGCCAACCATGTCTGAAACAAAGATTCAAAAATAGTCCGATCGATGCAGAAACAATCCTCTGGATTAATTTGGTACATTAGGTCAAACAAAAGGCTTTGACTTAATTTGTGTGTTCTCGCTTTCTATGAATGTGGCATTCATAGGCATGTGTCAATAATAGAAAAAAATTTTTTAAACCACAATCATTCTTTAATTTCATTATTTTGTTTCATGGTACATTCTGGCTGTGTTCCAAAACCTAGGTCATCGTCTGCATGCTCCCCATGAAGTAGGCTGTTGAAAATCTGTCCTGCCTAGTATGTCACCTTAAAAATGAATATAATCTTCATCATAGATTGAGTGAGCGCCCGGTGCACAATACATTTTTGTTAGTTTAATCAATATGAAGTTGTACGAGTGGATTTACTTGCATGTTAAAGATTTTGCTACCTCGTCCATAGTTTTAAAAAGTGCCACGCTTTAGCTTGGTAGTGAAACGTGATGCGATGTCTAAATAGTATTGCTCGAATAATCTGCCTTATAAGGTGATGACTTAATAGAACTCTCATTCATTAAACAGCTGGCAGCTCCGTACATTTCTAAACATAGCCATTACGCTAAAGACTGTTTACAGAAAGTAAAGAGATTCACATCTGCGTATAGCTATGAAAGTTTATCTTGTTTAAAAAATGTCTTCAAACTAAACATTTTATACATATAGTTATTTATTCATTTATGTTGCACTTAACATTATGTTTTATACTTGAAGTAACATTCATGACAGGAAACGGTTATTCATCACAAGTCACTTTAAAAACAGTTATGGATAGATTTGTACATTTCGTCTGTAGATGCAGACGGGGAGAACATACAAACTCTACAGAAAGCTCAGAGTCTTCCGAGGAATCGAACCCTCGAATTCTTGCTGTGCTAATCACTAAACCACCAACCAATATATTTTGTATTTGACACAAAAAGCTTAAGCTTTAGGGAGTTAACGTATTAATTGTTTATTAGATATAAACATAAATGCTAGCTTAAGGCAACAAGCTATATGACGTACTGCTTGACTTTTTGTTTATTCGTGAAAGTGTTGACAAAGCAACACTTATAAACACGATATCATTTAGCCTAGCAACTCCGCTAATGTCAAAACTGCTACACAATATTTGACCGGAAATCGGTAAGACTGCACAGTAAATCTCTCTCCACTAGGGGTCAGTAAAACCCAACGCTACAACATGTATTACCATTTCTCCAGAGGTGCCTTTGGGGGCTGCATTTCCTTTTATGAGCATAAGAAGCAAACTCATGACAGGGGACATTACCTCATTTTTGTGGATCTCTGAGCGCAGCTTCTCCATGTTTAACATGGTCTCGGAGATCTTTGGCTGAAGACTTCCAGGATCACCCATCTGTGGGTTCTTCTCATAAACGTCCTTCATTTTGTTCAGTGCATCTCTATAAAACATAAGATTGCTACAGTTTTCTTATACAGGAGACAACGACACACAGATGCGAAAAGCTGCAGGTTAAAAAAAAACACGATGAAATCGAAGGTTCTCAAGAAAAGCTCTGAACTGAATAGACTCGGTCACTTTGTGTACAGTCTGTTAAATGTTGTGAACACAATGCAGGTCTGATTATACTAAGTGAAATTATAATAAATGTTTTTAAAAGCAATGTTTTCCGATAGCAGATGACACTATTTTAGTCTACAGGATGACGGATAAAAGTTGAGCCTAATAGCAGTCAACCTAGCTCACATGTAAGATACATAATGAATCAATTTATTTAATTCGATTACGAGTGAATCACTTCTCAGACACTTATGAATCACCTTCTATTAAAAACATGAGTTCTATAAATAAAGGACAAGAAACTGGCTGTGCAAGTTGGAAAATGCCCTAAAAAACATAGCACGATGATGGTCAAAACAGGTCCGATACGGTCCCTTCCTCTTGCCCCCTGACTACAATTTGCCAGATCCAGCAAATATTGAATCAAAACTACAGACAAATAATAATGTTAACAATGGCAGTGAATAGTCCATCCAATTCTGTACCAGCATACACTATAAATCGAGACAGAAACTAATTTGACCAATATAATATTTCAATAGTTTCATATTATCATAATAATCATGATACTGTTGAGATCTTCCAAAGTTTCCATTTTCGGCTTTTTCAAGGCGTTTTTGGGAATTATTATGACCCATTTTAGGTTTAGCACAATCAAAAATTGTAATCTGAAACGTTAATTAGTTTAGGTCCGTTGCTACTGGCAACCCTGCTGATGAGAGGCTGCAGACTTTATGATTGGTAGATCAGACGCATGTGGCACATCAACCAAAACAATCCCAGATCTTCCATGCCACCACTGAGCTTTGAATATCCTGGGTGGACGACCATTGTCAGTGATATCATAATTTGAAATTAACATGATTCCTTATCGACTTGTGAAATATGAGGTTCATTTTATGATTACATAATGCTCCTTTAACTGGCAACCCGCTTTATACCCGACAAATATATTTGTCTCATTATATCATGTTGAGGAACATATAGATATAAAGACAATAACTATACACTTGTGTATACTGATAAGAAATAGAATATACTTTGGTTGTTTTTTGAATATTTCTTTTTATTACAAGTTTCTACCTTTGGTCCATTTCTTTCTGCAGTTCCCGGCTGAGCTCGTCAATCCTCTGCTGTAGTTTCTTGCGTCTCTGCTCTGGAGGGAGATGGCTGAAATCTTCCAGACTTGGAGCCTAGGAAGACATAGTTTTGCATTTAGCCACCAACATGTTTGGGCACGTATACAGACAACATGTAGTTACAGACTGACGAGGGTGTTAAAGCAAAAACAAAATCACCTTCAAAGAAGTTCAGTTCTGATTTTGGCTGATCAAAATACAATCACACGCTTGATTAAGATTTTTTGGGTAGTGTACATGAAGTAAACTAGTAACAGATTTATTCTTTCATCAACTCATTTTAGAATGCAACAACAACTTAGTTGATACATAGCTTTCGCATCACTTGACCTCTTTACTTAAAAACTAAGCACAAGGATTTGCATTTTTTTAATGTAATGCAGTCATAACAGAATCAAATACCAGTCACCTCTTAATGTAATTGAGGCATAACTGCATTAAGGTACTTCAAACATAAAAGTCTCACCGACATGCAATACATGTGAAATTAATTTGCCACATGCCAAAATGAAAAGCAATACTAGATCCAGTATACTGATCTAATGTTGCTCCATCTTAACAGAAAAGCAAAAAACTTCAATTTTCATTAAAAGAGTAATAAACACAACCCCCCTAAATATGGGATCGGCTCAGCGGTATCACGTTCCAAAAGCCGCAGTTCTGAAATTGTACCATAATAAAAAGTAATCACTGTCCAATGACAAAGCAATTTAATACCGGTTTTGATTTTTATTTCAGCATGCATTCTGCATGTTCATTTGGAAAAGCAATGGCGTGCATTTGAACATTCACTTTGTTCCAGTGTAGCGATTGCTTTTTAGTTTGGCACAGTCCTTTTATTTGTAAATATTTGTAAAAATCAGGCCAAAATGATGTAAAATGAGAGGGTACAGTGAATATCAAATGTTCCTCAACACTAAACTCTTCATGGACCCTGCATTCTGGAGAAGGACCCATCATAAATCTATCAATTTATAACTAAACTAATTTGGCAGAAGTATAGATTGAATCAGCAACCTTAAGTATGTGGTGCTAATAAATGGATAATATTGATGAATTATTTCCTAAAATCCTAATGAATATATAATTCCAAAATTATTCACATTAACAACATCAATCTAGTAATTATAGGGCCTTTTATTTCAGAATGCCAAGATTTCTTAAATTCTGATCCTCCACAAAGGCTTTAAAGCAGAATTTAGGTGGCTGTCTGATATTTGTGCTGATATCAGGCTCTGACATTAATCACTGTAAATAGTTTTGTATTATTTTTGGGAGGAAAAAGTTATCATAGAAAAGATAACAATAGCAATAAGAGTAGTTTAGAATTCCATCTCATTTACCTAATCGGTTTTCTTAAAAGAGCAGAGAAAAACATCACTGCAGAACGGAACAGTTTAATGGACATGCTTTGTTGTTAGCAACTAATTGCTAACTACAAATCTGCTGACTGGATGGCGGCTGGACAATCAGTGTCGGAGTCGTTAAGAGAAACTTTCACTTGCAAAGAATAGATTTTAAAGTATCTGGCACCACTTTAAATTCCCAAACAAACACTCACACACAAAAAATCACCTACACCCCATGGAATGGAATAAATCAAGATGATGGTCTTGACCAGTGGTTCACTTATTATTACAGGTCTAATTGTATATGTACTGATTTGAATACATCAAATGATACCTTTGAATTGGTATTACATATAGTATCATTTTATTTGGTTAGATATTGAATTAGAGACAGTGTCTTCTACTCAGGACAAAATAAAGAGAGTAAATGTCTGAACAGCAGTGTTTTATTTTAAGTTGGGGTTTATATTTTGACCTTTGTACATAGTTTTGTTCATTTACATTTTAAAACTGTTCATTGTGTGCCATTAATTAATTATTTTATGTATGTATTATTTTATTTTGTAACTGATATCTGGTCAGGCAGCCATTTTGGCTATCTGAAATAATTTTTCGTTGGAACATGACTATACAAAAATACAGTAATAGCACTGCAAACCCACACACCACACTAGCTCTTACCGCTCTTGTTAAACCCCGAAATGATGGGATCTTGGAGGTTACTGTTTTCATTTCATTCAGACAGTAAGCTATTCGCTCAGTGGAAAACTTAGAAGACTGAAAATAAGCAGATGGGAAACTAGGGATGGGTGGAGGAGGGATGGCAGGGTGTAACTAGGGCCAAACAAATCGTATAAGAAGAAAAAGAAACAAAACAAACAAGTTATCAAAACATAATAAAATAATAGATTACAACAGTGTGGGCACTACCTTAAATAAAATACAAAAACAAAAGATACGTTTAGTAAAGAGAAATTTTGCAAAAGTCTTACTTACTGCTGCAAAAAAAAGTTATTTATTAACTGTATGTCAAATCTTTTTTGACAATTTCACAGGGCAAAGTCTTGTGCAGACAGTCCTGAAAACAAGCGCTTTATAATATTCAATTAAAACACTTCGGTATCATCATACCGTGTAGCATGCAGGCATTTCTAAGTAATCCGAGTTTCATGTTCGAAAAGCATGTATATATGTAAAGATCCCAGTATTTTACCCGTAATAGAGTACATATCTATTAACGCTTTCAAATTTTGGAATTAATGAATGTAGGAATTAAAACATGAAACATATAATCAATACAAATTAATGTAAAGCTGCTCTAAATATTAGTCGTTGTTGCATTTGTAGTCATAATTGTTCGAAGGGGCCATGGTATAAAGAAGATAATGTTATATTTGAAATCTGAAGAAAGACGTGGACAAGCACAATTTTATTCACAGCTCTCTCAGGTAAAAAGTAATGGGCCCTTAAACATAGTTGTCCATTCAATCTCATAGAAAATTTCAACATGCTGCATCTCTCGAAATACTCGATAAAACAAAAATGTTAGATGTCTTAAATCTTAGATGTGATGGCAGGAACTTGTGTACCAAAATTCATAAAATTCTGAGACAGTAAACCTGATTTGTGGGGTTGGTGGGTCTATAATTAACCTTATGTTTCATAACCAAGTAAAGTACCCACTTACAATAAGTCAGTCTATTTCTGTGTGTGACTTACTTTGGGCTTCTTCCCGAACAGCCACAATTTGTTCTTGGCCTTTCCAATAGTGTGTTTAGGGTCGGGTTTGCCTCCGTCATTTTTGGGGGTTGCGATGATGCCGTCTGACCCTGCGCGCTGAATGTTCTGACTGAAGTCCTCAAAGGGGAAGTCTGCTGGGTGTTCGAAGCCTGACTTAAACGACTCGACCACGATCAAGGAATCCTGTGTTAGAACGAAAATAGGTACAATACACAAGAATTGCATTAACAGTAATTTATTAATTATCCAGTCAAGCTGGAGCTGAAGTAAAGATATAATCAGAATCGTTTATTTGGCCAAGTATGTCACACATACAAGGAATTTGTTTTGGTGAGGCACACATGTATGACGCATAACATAACATGAACACTAAATAGAATAAGAGTAAAAGTAATAAGAGTAATAAAATAATAAAAGGCCGGGAAAGGTCTCTTTATAAACCAGGAATTTCTAGCATTCTCTCAGTTAGGACTACATAATTAGGGCCCACCAGGCACTAGTTATACAACATTGTGTTACAAAAATTGTGTTACAAACAGTTTTTGCATTTCACAAATCTATCTTAAGAGTAAAATACTTTATTATTGTTGTTGTTTTAATTCATCACCGCTACACTGACGTCAGACAATAAATGTCTGAAGTCTTTTGTGCAATTTTATGCCCCATGTGCCATAGAAGACCTATTTATTTGCCTTTTGGTGTAAACATAGTTCTATTAACAATGATATATTTGTTTGGTTAAACATTTTTTATTCATTTTTTTATCATTAATTTCAGAATTGTTCAGATTATTTATCCTAGCTATGGCTAGGCTACACTTGTCAGTACTGAAACAAATCATTTAAAAACAAATTAAAAAAAGAATGACAGAAAAACAGTTCCATAAAAATCTGCAAACTAGAATTTCTCTTTATACAGTTACAGCATAGGGATTATGGTGCCAGAATAGCAGTTAAAACGTTAATGGAACAAACTTGACCACTGTCAGGTTACTGCTGATGGGTCATTGATGAAAGCTTTTAACCCTTAATAACTCAGATTGTGTACAAAGTAAAAAGCTTTGATTAAACCCGTCCACTGTTTGAATTTACCCCAAAATCCTGAGACATGAATGATAGATTCTTTTGATATTTTGTCAGTCAGTGTTACATTGTAATTCTAGTGTCCCCTTCACCAACCCTCACCCCTAAATGATTTTAATTGATCACAGATTCTAATGTTACCAGGAAGTGTAATTTATATACATGCATATGCTTGTTCGTTGGAATCTGCAGTGACACAGCCCTTCTTGGGAGGACAATATGAAGGACTTTGGAGAGTATGAATTACAGAGAAATAAAAAAAGACTAGAAACACGTCAGCATTACTGAAATGTTCCTCTGTGGATATAGTGGGGAAATGATCCAGGCTGTGGGTGGAGGTACACAGTTAAACAGAACCCATTAAAAACAGAATGAGAAGCTGAAAAGGCTGGATGATAAATAGCTCAAGACGCATCATTGAGAAGTTTGAAAAGATGGTACCATGATGCCCCAAACCTCCAGTTTTCACCATGAAGTTGTAACTGGTCCAACTGGTGTACAATGTTTGCCACAGTATCGTAACTGCATGCATGAACTTTCATCCTCTGGTATCAATGAGTGTTAATCACCATCACACTATGACTACCTGAAAAAATCTCTCTTGCCGAGATACTTCAACCTGTCTGGCCATAATGAGGCTTTAATCAAAGTCACATGCCAGTCTGCCATACTACCATTAGATCAAAGTTTGAGCTAGACCAGATTTTTTTACATGATCGTGTGTATTACTGCTCACCTTGCGCTCATCTACATTCTTGGCGGCGGTCACCATGCCCTCCAGGCACTTGGAAATGATAGGAATGACTTTCCTTTCCACCTCTGCAAAGCTCCGGTACGTTTCCCCCAGTTTCACTGTCCGACGTTCATCCATGTCCTGTAGATTCTGCAAACACACATTATCAAATGAATTCTGGGTGATTCAGTTTAACTAATTTATCAAATATACAGCATAATAAAACAATCGGCAATTAATAAAAAAATTAAAAATACGATTGTGAAATGTAGCGATGATTTACTTTAAAGATCTGAGGAATAGCCGTATTAAAGTGCTTCCACTGTTCTGAGTTGAAGCTCTGCAGCTGAGCAGCATATTCGTTCTTACTCTCATCAGCCATGTGGTTTTTCATATACAGCTGTGACTTGGCCTGGAAATTACAACAAGTAACGTACAGAATAAGAATTATAGAAGTATCAATATATGTACAGAATACAACACTTACAAAAGTATTACATAGTGAAATGTCAAAACTTTCCATGTATTCATGAGACTGGATTTTAATGTTAATAGTGTTCTCCTACTGTTCCTGTTTACAGAATGAGCACTGAAACTAAAGATCAATTATGCATAGAACGTTCAAGCGTTTACGAAGTTAACCATGCATTAATTTTAACAGACTGCATCATTTACACGTGCAAATGATTCATTCATGATCAACAGATGGCTGCGTGCTTACCTTCTCCACCTCTGACTTTGTAGCGTTGATGTCATTGTCTAATCTCTCATAGAGCATCTGGGATTTCTCAGCTTCTCTGCACTCCCGTTCGAACTTCTTCTTGCTCTGCCATGTTTAACCAGTAACACACACACGCACTTCAGTACGGTCCATGCCAATATATTTTGCATTATGCTTTGAAAGCCATTCAAATGTCTTACTATTTTAACCTTAGTTTTAAACCTTATCTTATTCTGTACTAAAATGTACTATTAAAACTATAGTATTATATTCCTGTTCACATTTCAAGTTACTTCAGTGGGTACAGACAGAACAGGGAATTACATATTAAAATACTTTTTTAAATTCATTATTTATTTATTGAGCATTTTAACATTTTGTTTTAAACTCTAGGTCATATCCATGACAGTAAACGGTCATCACACAAGTTTTAAACGTTATACATTTAAAAAAACAGTTATGGACAATTTGGTCCCATCAAATTTCATAAGATTCATCAAATCAGACTGTCATCGATCATTTAGTATCTCTAATTAACCTCGATTAGCCTGTGGGATGAAGTTGTGGGATTGGCGAGAAAATACAAACTCCACAATGATAACATGGCCCATAACACAAAGTAAACAAATACAGAACCTTCTTATTGTGAGGCGGTAATGTTGAGTAACCCATTGTAACACATTCATACCAGTGGGTGTTTACACATTGTCCACATTCATTTTTTAGAACCATCCAGCAATTACTCTGCAGTCAAACTAGAAGTGAGTCCCAAATCGCACACTTGCACACTTCAAGCATCTTTTTTAGAGCATCAACAAGATAACACTGGACACACACACTAAACCAACAGGGTTATATCTGCATAAAGTACGGGGTGGGACTTTCAACTGGATAATAGCAGCTATTGCCGAATCAGAAACAGAGACTCCTCCTTCGTATAAATAGTCAATGAAATGATTCATTAGTAGGGTGAATAAATAAAAGCATAAGAAGACACTAGTGGAGATTTTAGTGGGCTAAAAAACCACAATCAAACATTTGTCCATCAGTTCCCTGAAGTGTAGTATGCCAATTGAGAGAATTCCTATGAAAATTTTCACTAAGACGTATGTGGTTTGGGTGCTCTGAGACAGTGTGCCCACTTAATAAAACACCATGCAAAAGAGCGAAAAATGTCATGTAATCAATCCAGTGATCAATCAGCATAAGCAGTGGGTTAAAAAAGGAAAAATCCGATTAAAAGTTTTAGATTTGTGCTTTGGAATTAGTCAGAACATCTGTCTTTAATTTAGTGACAGTGCAACAGAAGAATACCTAAAGTATTACAACATGGCCCTTCTGGATGCGAGATTCTGCTGCTGCTGGCAAGCATCAGTACTAAGCATAAAGCTGCAAAAACAATCCGGCTCACACTGACTGTTACAATCTGTACACGGGGAGGAAATTGCAGTGTGTGTGTGTGTGTGTCTAAAGCAAGTTGGACTATTTTCTATGCATGAATTTATGCAGTTTGTCATCCGGTGTCCCATCCCTTCTCTTTTTTTAACTCTATCATTCTCACAGATACAGATGAGACAGAGGGAGAGCAAGTCACAGCTGGAGAAAAGTTTGCACATCATTTAGCTGAACTGACTCCACTGATACACACTCACATTGTCCATTTGTTTCCAGCACTGATCCAGATACTGCTGCGCTTTCCGTCCCTCTTGAAGATGCTACAAAATGCATCACACAAACAAAATAATATGTTAAGTTAAAAAAATCGAATTAAAAAGTCTGTATGTGCCCGGGCAACATCACAAACAAAAGTACCTTATATTCAGATAAAGCATGAGGCACTTAATGTAGTAACTTGTAGTGTCAATCAATAGGAATCAAAAGTTGTAATAGTAACATTGACCGATATTTCGTCCTAGCGTTTATCGTTAATGTTATGTTTCTACCTGTTATAGGCATAGACATGACCATCGTTAGTTTTGAACTCAAAGCTGAAACAGATAGTGTGTGTGGCCCTGTTTTCATTTCGACTATAGTGCTAATTCTTAATTCATTATATTAATTTATGTAATTTCTATATCTTCCACTTTACTTTTTAGTGATGTTAACAACATACGTACATTAAATTCTAAACAAATAACGCTGTTTATTTTTCATGCTTCTGTATTTGTAATACAATGGCTAGTTGTATGGGGTTCTTTAGACAGATGACCAGAGATTCAGACTCATGGTTCATTACTAACAGGAATTAATAAGAACTCCGTACAGACCCCAAAGATCAGGCCCTTTGCTTAAGAAATTAGTATTTTGAAAAGTGTGCCTAATCAAGCCAAAATAAATAATCAAAACTTACAAAGCGCCATCTCAATAAACTCGACAAATGTGTGAGAACGCGCACCAACAATACACAAAGTGCAAATAACGTATTGGGGAAAATGAGAAGCTCCATATAAATGTTAATACATGATAAAAAATTAATACAGAAAGACTATACAATACATACAAAGCCAGGAATGTCACAGAGACATTTCTAAAAGATTTCAAGTCCCAGAAACATCTGAACAAACAAGTCAAGGTAGGCAATGAAACCTAAACCATGTTCTTAAACGAAGGATGTTTGCTGAGAAGTAAAAAAAGAGTCAGCTATAAATAAGATAGACACCTTAATGTTGCACTTTTTGCTGGTCTCAAGATCATATGAACAAACCAAAAGCAGGATCTTTGACCAATATAACTTTCTGTATGAGCTGTATGAGGTTTTGTTTACAAACGCTTGTGTGATTTATAAAAGGGAAACATTGATAATGATTAAATAAGTAGTGCCAACTATAAAAGAGCCTAAATAACTCTAATTTCAGTATTTAATATTAAAAAGTTCAAACAATAGTGCTTCTCAGACTAATTGCATGTTATCTTATCATCTTATGAAGGATATGATGATGATTTTTACCCTCCAGTCGAAATCGACCCTGGGTCACTCTGTGGACTGTTACCGATCCCAGAGTATTTCGGCAAGTTCATTTTACAGGGTAGGTTGCCAAGTCTTTCCCCAACCCTGTATCTCTACAGGGATCATGTTTCTGTGACTACGGGACAATTTTCACATTTCCGATCAACC
>JAOUQU010101780.1:0-26565 GCA_028566735.1 Ammoglanis amapaensis
AGGCTCAGTGATACACATGTGTAGCGAAAACTGGTCTGTTTGGTCCGATTCAACAGACAAGGTACTGGAGCTCAAATTGCCGAAGATGATAATGTTGGTAGATTTCAAAATACAGTGTATCTCAGTTCCAAGGTGGGGATGTTGTGTCTTATTGGTTTATATAAACACTGTATATTATGCATGTGAGTGTATATGTACTTACACACACAGTTTCATTTCAGTGTGTAGCTTTCTTGTTTGTTTCATTTCTTGTATGTAGCTGCAATGACAAACCTCTCTCTCTCTCTCTCTCTCTCTCGCATGCACGCATCCACACACACACACACACACACACACACACACACACACACACACACACACACACCAGACATATGCACATGTTGAAGTGAAAGGGTCAGTTTAAAGGCTAGGACATTAGGTTACATTAATTGACCTACTGACAATTGTGCTTTGTGTAGGCCTGCTAAATCCTGCAGTCCCACGTGTCTTGTGACATATGGGTGTAAGAACATTGGAGCCTAGTTTTTATTTATTAAACATGCATACACACACGCACACACACGCACACACACACTTTCTCTCTCCTTCTCTTGCCCGCTGCCTTGGAGATATAGACTAAATTCCCCCAGGAAGGCTGCAGGTTCAGCAGTACATGTATGTGTGTACTTTACAGTTAGAACAATGCCCGGTTTCATAAGATAGAATCCCTCAACAGACTCCCCTGTCTGAGCTGAAAACCTGTCTGATACTAGACATCAATAATACAGCTACTGTTGATTTGTGCTTATGGCAGCAATTTGTGAAACAGTAGCAGCTTCTAACCAGATGAAAGACAAGACCGCTCCCTAGATGATGGAATAAAAAAGTGAAAGTAAAGGGAAAGACTGAGATGGAACTACAAGAAGTGATCGAGTCTGTGTATTTAGGGTTTGAAAACATCATGCAATTTTGAATGAGGGATTACACAATATTGATTAACAATAAAACATCTTTATTAGTTCACAGTTAGCTATGTAATTTAGAACAAAAATGTTAGAACAAAGAATTCTAGAATTGGAACACAGTTAATCTGCCTTTTAATGATATGTCTAAAGAAACTGCGATTGCCAGCTTTGATAGCATAGTTGGCTAACAGAGACCCCGTTTAGTTCTTGCACTGATACTGAAACAACTACATGTGTATCAAAGAGTTTCCTGTGTCGTAACCACTACAGCTAGTGTGTAACTTAGTAAATTTTAGACCAAAGCTAAAAAGAGGTAATGGAAATAATAAAGTTGTAACATTTAATACAGTGTACAGTCTGAACAATTTATGGTAAAAGGTCTTGCTGAAGTTGTAGGGCTAAACTAGCAACCTTTTTATTACTAGCTCAGTATTTTAGCCACTGGGCTACATTAATAAATATTAAAAGAGAAGTGTACACCCAGTATAACTTAAGTAGGGTTTTGCTGCCTTCAGCCTTAAAACAGTTCTGTAGCACAACTTAAATAAAATGTTTTTGAACTGTTACTGGCAGAGAGCTTTTATTCTGTTTATAATGTATTTCTCTTGATGGTCTCACTTATCTCACTGACTGTTAGATTCATTGGATGCTTTAGATGACTAAATACGTTTCAGAGAGAGAGAGAGAGACAGATAGACAGAGAGAGAGAATCTCCTTCAAACCACACTAAGCTCACTAGCAGCTGATGGGCTCTGGTGGGATGGAGGGGGTGGGGATAGGCACATGCTAGAAGATGGCTGTAATGAATTGGACTCATTGTTTTGCCATTGCCATTGTTTTGTTCTCTTTACCTCCTCCTAGACTTGAGCCGACTGCTTTACCCCTACCCCCTCTGTATTTCATTGTCTGGTTCCTGCATCTTTACTTTGTAGTTTACTGTAATTTCCTGACCATCTAATGCCTAAACAGCCTAGTCATTGAGCGGTGTAGTTATCAGTGCAGACAGTCCCAGTTTAAAAAAACTGGATACATATCAGCCAAGAGAGGCACTTGATGTAAAAACATGCACAGACCAGGTATGTGGACCAGATGTTCAGCTGTGGCAGCCTGTAATTAAAGTGAATAGGGCATTATTTACAAGATGAGATCATTTAAATAGCCACTAACTGAAAACAGAAAAGAGAATATGTAGCTTAGATATTTCGTGTATTGTATGCAGATCTAATAAATCTAAATTCCTTCGTATCAGTACTGCAACACATTCCAAAAAAAGTTGGAAGGACTAAGACAATTTAGGGCTAAAACAACAGAGGTTGAATCTATTTCAGACAGGGGATATTTATCATGGTTTAGTAAAGAAAAAGCAGCATCCCGGAAAAGCTAAACTCTGATTTATATTTCAGTATCAACTTGAGACAAGACAATGCCTTCACCTCAATGACGTTGATTGACTTTTATAGTTTAGCGTCAAAGATGTCGTAGATTTTAAAAGACCAATTATTGAACAATGAATAAATGTTGGGTTATAAACAAAACATTGTAAACATCAAAGCACCACCGTATGCAGAGAACAAAAACATCATTTACAACCGTGTACACGCTATGGGTTTGATGGCTATCACGCACCCCCTGCATCATTTCGGCATATACATTTTAGAGGTGTCTATCTAGCACGTGAAGGTTCTTTGGATGGGATAACAGCGTAGATTTAAAGTATTAAGTCAAAGTTACGATATATATAATAAAGTGTTGACAAAGAAAGTACCTCGAAGAACAATGAAAAAGGATTTGCACATCTCTCCCTTTACAGTTCATAATATCATAGTAAAATGTGTTTGCAACAAAAATGGTATGAAATTATAGCTCAAAGATGAAAAATAGTTTAGGTGCCCCAAGTATGTGCTAAAAAAGGTAAATGTTTTACTGTCCCAACATTTTTCTTGGAATGTGTTGCCGGATTGAAATGCATGAATGGATGTTTATTAATAGATGAATTAAGCAGATCAAGCATGACTGCACAGGAAAAAAAACATAAATAAATGTAACTATCCAAGTTTTTGAACATTCATTCTTCATACTGTTCTTTGGTTTGGAGTTGTAGACATCATGTTTTGTAACAATAATATTTGATTAAGCATAAACCTGTTTTTAGTTTAAACCTACATCTTTTGTCCTGGTGATTCTCTGTTTTTATTACCATGTAGGTCTATAGCTGTTTCTAGTGCTAGAAGTCTGAAATTGCAGTTTATGGTGTTGTTGATCTTTTTTTCAATGCTAGTGAGACCCAGCGTTCATGAAACATGCATGGAACCTTACAGTACACATATGTGCTCACTGTCAGCTGTCTGTGGCTACACCAACTGCGGCAGAGTGCACACTACGTGTTTGAGGCACGCCGGCTCGTGCAGTTCTGCTGCTTCCCGTTGCAGTTGCATTTCCTTTACGCTTGCTAGCGGATGTGGGCTCTCCCTTTTCAGCTTCTGCTTTTTTTTCTACCAGTGTACTTTCTGCTTTTTTATTGCATTTTCTTTTTCTCTCTTCTATCAGCGCTAATCCAGATAATGAATACTATAAACTGAATGTAAGCATAAAGAAGTCGAACAAATCCAGCCATTAATCCAAGCCTAGCACATGTACACATGGAGAGATTAAACACATCATTGTTTTAACTTGGGACAAATAAACCTTGGGCACTTTTCTGACCCACCCCTGTTGAGACCTCAGGCTTTCATCCATAACGTTTTGTCGCCAAACAGATTGGCTTTGTCTGAGGAAGGGCTATGGCCTGAGACATGCAACGGATTGGCACCCTGTTCAGTGTGTATTCTTGCATAGTTTGCTTGAATGGAATATGAAACTCAGCATGACCCTGACTAGTGTGAAGCCATTTGAGAAAATGAATCTTATTAGTAGGTGATTAAAAATATTTATCCCTCTTAATTATTGTTTCTGACATACAGTGACTCCATAGACCCAAGTTTTAAGCTCTAGAGGTTCTATTAAAAGTTTTTGAGAAGAATGAAAATGTTAGTTGGAAGTCATACAAAAACAATTAGAGTAAATAGATGCTAAAGCTTGGTGGTTCATTATGTCTTTAAGCCCAGTTACTTTGGGGCTCCAGTTTTCCACGGTCATGGGTTTAGCTTAAATGAATGAACATGCCACTGTTGATCTTCCTTTTTTGCAGTTTACTTCCTCAAGGAACAGATTTCATAGTGTGGTTGGCCAGTCACTGTGGTTTTGCTTTGTCAATAGAGGAGGATGAGGGCGATATGTTGAGTCATGTATTTTGGAATTCTGAAAATGCCCATCCTGGGTTTTATCCTTGATAAGATCAATTGATACAAACTTTGACACAATGCTAGGATACAAGCCACTGTATATAGGGCTGTCATATATGAGTAAAAACTTCATATGCTTTTGAGTAGTGATATATAAGACAATACGATGTAATGTAAACTTAAAAGTACAATGGCAGGGCAATAGATTTAATCCATTCCGGCTCTGTTAAACACCCCCATACCATCCTAAATTAAGACATGTTTTTAATTAAGAAACACACGCATACTATAGGTATACATTACAAAATATTTTAAATAAAAGAAAAAAAGTTGTTAAGTATTGCGAGCTCTTTCTACATTCTCTGTTTCCTTGCGCTCAATGTGGCCGTGCTTACCCTCTCTCAGTGAGCCTTTGCCACCTAGGACCCTGTTCCATTTCATTTCTGTACCTTTCAGGGGTTGTTTGATAGATACAGACCACTCTGCGTTTAACCCAACAGCAAAGAATACAATCCTCGCTTGCAGCCTATTACATTCCACCCACTAACCGATACTGTATCAGTGTTCTATACTTGATGTCAGTGGTTATGCCTCATGTTGTCCGATTGGTGTACACTTAATAAATATTGCATTTTTAATCAGCATACCAAGTTTTGCCAAGCTAACAAACAAAATAAGTAAATACTTTCTCAAAATAACCAGTGCTGTAGCACCATGTGGGTGTGAATAATCCTGTACCCGGATGGCTAGGAATACTAAATGCTGACTTTTTCTCTTATGTAACAAAGCTGTTTCTTCCTCTGCTGGCCCAGATGGTGTGCTCTGCACCTCCCATTAGCATTAGAGAAGCTACAGAGCAGGCTGGTTTGGGGGTGATATGTGTGTGGGTGAGTGGGCGTGGGTGGTTGTGAAGGTGAAGTGTGTGTGTCTGTCCAGACCTTTATTATAGATTATCTGAAAGCAGCACTAGAAGACAAGACCAGTGAAAGTTCTGGTGCTCATCATGGACTAGCTTTCATCAGTGCTGTTCTTTGTTCTGATGGCTTTTCCTTATTACCAAAAATCTATTGAAGCTATTTTTCCGGGTTTCATATCAGCTTTTAACGAGAACTCGACAGGTTGGAATCCTGAGCCGTGATGTTGTTTTTACGCTCAAGCCACATTGTTTTGAAGCGCATGTGTTTTTATTTATAGCAGACGCATTATATGGTAACGTTATACCATTATCACGGCAATTCACTCTTTGTTTCAGAGACACCATGACAAACTTTACATCACTGTAGTTCAGATCTTCCCGACCTTTGTTGTATTATTATGATTTTGTTCCTATGGTTACACGATGCTTCCTCCAACTGCTTGTTTGTTTGTGTGAGGTTTTCACAGAACTGTTCTAGAAATGACTTTGTTGTGAATGATCATGACTTACCACAACCCCCCCCCTTTTAAGGTTGTCACCAAACCAGAGGTGGAAAGTGTACTGAAAAGTTGTGCTCACGTAAAAGTATTATCCCTTTTAGGATTTCAACTTAAGAGCAAAGCTGCTAGTATAAAAATTAATTCATCTATTTCTAATCTTTACCCGCTTAATCCTACCAAAGGGCACGGTGCAAGTCTGTTTTGCCAGCCTGTTACTGGGACTTCTGTCCCCAAACCTTTTACTGTGAGGCAACAGTGTTAACCACTTCACCACTGTGCCGCCCTTTAAAATGTACTTAAGTAAAAAGTACAAAAGAAAACTTTTAAAATGTACTCAGAACAAGTACTTAACTTAAAGACACTCTCTTGTGTAACACTGGACACATGATTTTAAATCTTGCAAAAGTTGTTTTTAAATAAATAAAAAATTATAGAAAAACATGTCAATATCATTCATGTTATGTGTGATGTCTTACAGACCAGCCTATCAAATATTTTCAACCTCTATAACCCAGTGATTCCCTACCTGTGGCATGACGCCCCCAGAAAAGAAAAACTTTCAAAACATATATTTTTAAACAAAAAAATAATGTAATATAGATATGTAATGTGACTTGTATGTTTTATTAATAAATTATGAACTTCTGTTGTTTCTGTTCTATGTACAGTGTTGCCCGATTGTGTGCATTTCCATGTGTTTATATAGATTTTTAAAATCCATGTAAAATGTAGTGAATTATAATTCTTAGGACAAAACATTTTTTGCATTTAAGCATATGGTGTCTACACTAAAAAGTACAAATACAGCAAAAAACCTAATCCGTTACAGTGTCACGAGTAAATATTGAATGTGAGATGCTGCTACATCTAATGTCGTGATTTGCTGCTCCTGTTATCCAGCTGTTAACTGATAGGTGAAATCTTAGTTATATCGAGTTAACAAAAATGACATTTAAAACAAGGGCTACTCTTGTCTCAAAGTTTATCAGATGTGAGGGTGTCCAAGTGTGCAGAATGTAATGTAATTACTTATCACTGACACTTATCGCTGACACTTAAATGATTGGATGCTTGTAACAGCAGGTGTGCACATCTGGCATGACACCGCTTTGAGGTAGCACGATCTGCACACGCATGCAGAGAGGGTGGATTTTCTACCAGATTTCTACCAGATTTCTTTTGTAGGGGCACTGGGGTGGAAAGCTCCCCCTTTTTCAAAAACAATTTCTAATTAACAACCGATAATGTCATAATGCTGCAGCTTCCTGTATCCTAAACTGTTCTCTGGCGTAAAGGGAACATTTTACTCACCAGAGATTTACATTTGTTTTGTTTTTTCAGTTCCGCATCTATAGATATTAAAATGTAGAATTTTCCTCATCAATATATAACAAAGGTTTACATTTCTGTTTAGTGATAATGACATGTAAATTAAGTTTCTAAAGATCCCTCCCCTATCACGTTCTCATGTAAAACTGTGGTCATGTGGTTACGGATTGCAGTTATAGGACATTAAAAAAAGTTCATAAGAAATTTTATGACAAAATGTAGACCTGACTTTGATTTATTTAGGTGGGCTGAAAGATGAAAACAATGTATACTTATCATTCTAGTTGCGATGTATAATGTTCTTTTTTCTATTTATCGGGCCACTGAGCAGTTAGTTGTTGGATGGATCATTTATTATAAGGCCACACAGAAAAAAATTGACAATTAAGAGTGAGACTAGATCATTGGGTGTTATACAGATTCCTGTTTATAGCATTTTGCCAATTCCCCAATCTTTAAGAAATATGGTCTGTAGAAATGATTTGGCAGGTACATTGTAGTTCAGGACAGTAATTACTTAATGACTTAAATGATTTAACTCTTTGTGTTTGTTAAATACTTTCTTCATCACAGACACCATGACATCAGACCAAAGCTATGTGATTATCAGACCTTGTGTTCTGGATGAACCTGTTTGGGATTTATAAATGTTTGCCCTTATCACAAAGGCAGCAGCATAAAGCCTGCCCGCAGTTGAAGTGCCATGCTATTTTCTGTTTTTGTTTGTTTATTAGGGTTTGAATGTTGTGTTTTGAACTTTAAGTTAAAGCTCATGACAGAGTATTTATTTGTAAAATAAGAGTCAACAGTCATGGACATTTTAGTATCTCTGATTCGTTTGCATGTTTTTGGAATGTGGCTGGAAACCAGAGCCCCCGAAGGAAAACCATGCATACACTGTCCCATCTGGTGATCGAACGGACTCGCTCATTATGTCGCGCAGTGATGAAAAGTATTAAAGATATTGACCCGGATTAAAGAGAATGCTGAAGTAGCACACATGGCCTGATGTGTTTTTATTGTTTGCTCTCTGGCGCTCCTTTTGCATGTTGCTCCATGAACTTTGCATACATGTTGACCGGAGTTCACTCTGCTAGTGCCAACCCTGTAGTAGATTTGTATAGAGCTTGAACCAAAAAAAAAACAAAAAACAAAGTTCTGTCTGCCTTAGTTAAAGGATGCATGTAATGTCACTTGTCTGGTAAGTGTTTATTTTATTGCATAAACCCAATAAAACTACATTAACTTGCTAACCACAGGAATAACTTGGCCTTGTGCTGAGCTTAAATAGCCCAGCTTATGAGCTTATCAAAGAAGAATGAACGTTAGCCAGCCAAACTAAAATGCTAGCAAGGCACACCGGTCATGGTGAGGGGACAAAAAATAAAATACAGTAAAGTTCTTGTATACCCTTAACAATTCTCTATAGACTCATTGACTTTTGTTAGGATGACCAAATTGATCTTTGGGCTGTCATCAAAAGGATTGAACACATTCAGTTCAACATTCAACTGGTGTTATGTCATTTCATTATTCTAACTGTCTTTAATTTAAATATTTCATTATACTACTTATGTACTCCAAATGTTCTTTATTATTATGAGGGATTCATGGTATATATATTATACCGTTCTGTTTATTTGCTGATGGTTTTCAGAGTACAAGAACAAGTTGACAAATTTAATCACATTATTATGACCGCTTGTTTACTTTTTACAGCCAAGACTGGTCTGGTAAATGTTTTCTTTATGCATTCCTTGGTTACTTTCATAAGTAAGTGCAAGGCTTGCTTATCGTGTATATCTTAATCCTGGGGTAGATGGGATCTTCCAGCAAGACGATTAGACTTTACTCACATGGCTAGAAAAGTCCTCCCTTGGTTGGAAAGCATAACCAAGCTAGGCTGCAGCACCATTGCTCTTATGCTGCCTACACAGGCATTTGGTTCAGTGGAGAGGATTTTATAAAGCCTTGAGTTATAAAACGATTACATCGAGTTGTATTTACTTAGCTAACACAGTTTGCATAATGCCATTTGGATGAGGTGGCACAGATGAGCATGTTAACCATCATGGTCCACTGTCTACCCAGAATGGTTATATTGCAAATAAAAATGCTTGTCAATGTTTTTATAAAAAAGAAAAATCTAATATCCATATGCTTGTTTGTCAAACTGCAGTTTAAATGTATTATTTTAGTAGGGAGCAAAGAAATTTGATTTACCTTCTTGAAAACTCATGGATAATGTCAAATGAGCTCAACTTAGTTATTGTGTTCGCTGTATGTTTCATTAGCTCTGACAACTTTCCAGGATCTTATTGAGTCACACCGAACTCTTACAGCTGCTAGCGCTCGATATTAGGGGTTATAATAATGTGACTGCGTCTGTGTGTATATAAGCAATGAACCGAAGTCTATTAAACATTTAGATACCCTCACTGACACTATAGACAATGGAGACAGTGTAGTCTGAGTGCTGCTGGATTGTATACACACTGACCGAGTTCATTGAGGGTGTAAAGGCCAGGCAGAACTCGGCCGTATGGTGCCTACAGGCAGGAAGTCTCAGCTGGCAGGCAATGACATGAAGTCCAGACAGATCTGTAGGGCAGCATGGTGCTGTCAACAGCCCTGCTTCACACCCACAGCATGAGCCACTCTCAAACATCTAAACCGCTCTGGGGAAATGTATTTTTGTGTTTTAGAGATGGACACAAACACACAGGTGTTAAAAGACTCATGTTCAGCGGAAAGTCTGCAGTTAGACCTGCTGTGAAATTCTTCATAGAGGCTCTTTTACAGCCAGATAATGGTTTATTTCAGTCTGTTAGCTGAGATATGGATGAGCATACTAACACTCCCTCAAACTGTATTCATTTAAAGTTGCTTTGAATAAATGTGTTTGCTAAATGGCATAAATGTAAAATGTTTAGTGAAAAACAAACAGTTTCAACGCACATCGTTCAAATTCAAATTTGATTTGTCATTACACATATACAGATGTACTGTACAATTAAATCTCTTCACATATCCCAACTTGTCTGGAAGTTGGGGGTCAGAGCGCAGGGTCAGCCAATGTACGGCATCCCTGGAGCAAACAGGGTTAAGGGTCAAAAAACAAAATAGGCTACACTGTCCCGTGTCTGCTAATTCAAGGTTATCTGATTATGTAACACAATTTAATTCCTCTCAGTAATCTAGGAGTTAATACAGTTATCACACTGATTGTGCATTGTGACTCACACAGATTTTTATTTTGTTTACACTTGGCATTAAGTGATATAGCTTAATGCATTTGGCCTGGGGATCAAAACAAAACCAAAAAGAAGCTTCTGGGTTTGATCCCATGGTGGAGCAATCCAGGCCAGTGTTTTTTTTGTTTGAATGCTTTATTCAGTCCTGTCTGTATGTCTGATACCCTGTAGGCTGATGACTAGTGGTCAAACACCGAGATAAATATATATACCCTATTTGATATTGAAAAATAAAATCAATGTATATCTTTATATCTCCTGCTCTAAGCTCAGCATGTTCCTTGGGGTTGCACCATAGGACCATTTGAGAGGGACTGGTACAAAGGAAGCTGCTGAAATGCCAGAGGTAAAAAAAAAAAAAAGTATGGTTACCCAAAACTGGAAAAGAACACGAATAAAGTCCACAGTGTGTTGCATCAAATGTTAAACATGAAAGAGGAAGTGTGATGTTCTGAGGCGGTTTTGCTAGATCCAGGATCCAAAATGGCTACCACAGTGTTTTTCAGAGCAATCTGAACCATGCAATAAACCATGCAGTAAAAATTTGGGGTGTTCAAAAATTTCAGACCACTAATGGCTATAAGCTAGCACAAATTGCAATGTACTCATTTCCATACGAATAATTTTTTTTTAAGATTAATTATTATTACACATGGAAGTACATCAGAATGATCCTTTTATTGACCTGGTGTGAGGATTGAGGTACTAATACTGAGCATCTGCTACTGATTTCTCAATGTGTGTTTGTGCAAGTGATGGTAATTCTGATTCAGGTGAGGGTTAATATGAGTCAATCAGTAAAACGAACTGGTTTTGATTCGTCTGAATCTGAAGGCTCATATGCTTAAATATCATATGTTCGAAGCATATTGTGTTTCTGAGCTCCATCTTGCTCAGTTATCTGTAGTGTGTGATCTTTTTCACACAACTGTAGCTGATAGACACTTGACGTGTTTTTTTGCCATTCGTTTATGTCATAAATGCATATTAAAATTTTGTAACATTGAGATCCAGGTCTTCTCTCAGTCGTTGTCATAGTCTGGTTAACGATTCACTCCTGCTGTCTCTTTATGACCCCAAACCAATGACTCATCTTATGCTGTGTCATTTTTGTAAATCTGCCCCACAAAGATCAGGTTTCTGTGTTGTCTGTTGATGAATAATTATGCCTCTGGCTGCAGGTGGAAAGGAATTCTGTAATCCTATCATTTTGCCTTTTAAGTTCCTGCTTATACACAACACAGACATAGGGGGGGCTGGCTGGGGGTGGTGTGTAATGATTAGGTTTGGTCAGGTTGGTTGTGATTGCTATCCCAGCACAGACTTTATAAACCAACAACAATAATACCATACATCCTATGTCAAGTTCTCCCTACAAAAGTTTTATATTGGTCAGATCGCTGTACAGTGAAGTGGTCACTCTTTTTGTTCCCTTTCCTCGCCTTATTGTACTTTCAAACATCAGCCCGTACAAACTTCTACACTGTTCGGCATCTCCTTGCCCCGCTGTCTTAAACCCTGGTGCTCAATCTCTTGCCTACGGGACTACGTATTTTGTATTGGTTACGTTACTCAAGTGTAATGTAAAACTTCATTGCATCTGCTGTGTTTAGGTTTCATCTGACATACACACCCAGATTCACACGCACGTGAAGTGAAAGGAATCACTCAAGGGTTCAAATAAAAAGGTTGGCATGTGTTCCTTGGCCTGCATAGAGTTCAGTGTTTAAATGTGTTGGGTTCCCATGGTTCATGGCAGCACCAGGGAAATACGATTCACTAGGTTGACTGTCTAAATACTGTGTATAATACAATTCATACCAAGTGATAAATTCTATTTGTATTTATTTCTCTTAAAATCAAATAAAGTGCTGTATAATTTGATTAACTACACTACTTATACTTGTTTATTTTTAATTCTAGCTTGGTCTAATTTGGCAACGGCACCCTTTACTTTACCCTTTACCAAAGTGACTATCGATTTATTTAAGCAGTACCGATATGAATTGTGATTCAGTGCAATTTGTTACATCTTTATTTACCACCATTTACTCACTGTGCTGCTGTACCTCCAGACACCAATACATAGCCTGGCTTTTGCACAACAATAAAACTATCACCCCCCTCGATCCCACCACAGACACTCGGCCGACCGATAACACTGCCGATTAGTCGAATCTTGGAGACTAGCTGCTTATTAGCATGATTTACATGGTTACATTGTTGAGCTCAGTAGATTTTCAGACAGATCAAGTATATGCTTCAAAAAGAATCTATATATGCTCTCTGCATATTTCAGCTTCACACTTCCTGCTGCCTTGTTTGTGGTTACTGCATGGCTCTAATGGCTCCACATTTGTAATTCGGGACCTTTTTTGGGTGTTGTTGGTACAAAGCACTGCAAAGGCTGATGGAAAACGGGTGCTGCTCTTGAGACTCTGTAATCTCTTGTGGTGTGTGTGTGTGTGGGGGGGAAGCACTTCCTTGCCAAATGAAACAGCTGAACAAGATACAAAATGTGTGCGCATAGGAAAAATCAAGGACACACACACACACACACACACACACACACACACACACACACACACACACACACACACACACACACCTATGTTCACTATTGTTTACTTCTAAAAGTATCCATTTCAAACATTTGTCACTTTTCTTGCTCATCATGGCTAAATTAAGCCACAGACAGTGCTAGCCACCGTGCTGTGTTATTGTTCTGCTATGTTAAATCAGCACTCTCGCTTAACATCATCATACTCTGAAGTTTCTCAGAGTCTGTAATTAACATCCTCTTCTTTCTATAAATATATCACGATGGTTCACCAGAGCCATAAAGAAATCTCACGTGTTTGTGTGCCTGCGTGTGATTTGAGGATTTTCTGTTTTATGCATTTGTCTTTAATACTTACTGAGTTTGGCAATATCAACGTTTTGGTGAATCTTGGGTTTCGAAAAATGAGTTTTTGAGAAAATTCAATTTAAAAACAAACATATTTTCAACACTGATAACTTTCATCAGTTTCCTGGCCATGTCACATACTAAACGAAAGCGACATTCTCACAATTCAAGTGATATTTGACAAATTTATGGAAAAAACTTCTACTTATTATCTGCTGGTGAAATAACATCCAAATTCCACTGAAATGAACGGATGAACAACTCACATAAACTGAACTCTGCTCGGCTAAAGCTAAAAGTTTTACTACCTCTTGTTTAACTCTTGTTGATGTGGTTGTAGCGGGTTGATGTTAAGTTCTGTATTTATTTTATAATAATCTAAAAGACGTTCATGAACCAAATAACATAAAAATCATCAGTGATTTTTGCACATGAAGTAATACAAAATAAGTTTTAAATCAGTGTTTACAAAGAGAAATTCCGGTATGAAAAATGATAATACATTTGAGAAAATACAAATGTAAGGTGAATAAAATACCAAATTTCACCATTTATCATGTTCAAAATCAACTTTCAAAAATGAAATCACCTCAGAGTATTAGCAATCATTTACTGCAAATCGCATATTTTTGAGCTTTTTCTTCCTTTGTTAATTTTTAGGCTTTTTAAAAACAAAATCTCATTATTAGATCTGGTGACTTTATCAGGGGTTTCATAAGGGGGCAGATTTTGATGTCTTTACCTTTGAGCTACATTTCATGCTTTTGAAAATTTCATGCTACACATTTCATAGCTTGGTTACAATCTGTTTAATTAATCCTTTATACAAAATCTTTAAATAACTTATATATTATCTAAATGTGTCTTGTTTCCTATATAGCAGACAAATAAAGAATTTGCTTCCCCAAACAATACAACAGTATTCATTAAATTACCGTTTAGTCGCCAAGTGCACATTTATGTAGTAGAAATTGCACTCATTGCTGATAAACTGTACTGTCAGATATTACTGAAATTATATTTCAGTTATTTATTTGTGGTTATTCCACCCAGCCCTACTTCATTTTTTGTGTAAAATAAATATATATTTGTGTAAAAATTCTTTCTTTGTGTAAAATTTCTAGATCTTTCAAAGAACCGGCTGTGTGAACTTCCAGAAGAACTGTGCCAGTTCATCTCTCTGGAGACACTCAGCATCTACCACAACTGTGTGCGTTCTCTATCCCCAGCTTTGTGTCAGCTACAGGCCCTTACCTACCTCAACCTCAGGTACACACGCACAAAACACCCAAAGTACAGTGATTCTCAGTGTTAGCAGATTTCACAAATAACAGTTCACGACTGAAGTGCCCTTGAACAAGGCACCTAAATTCGAACTGCTCCCATGGCTAGGGCTGCCTAGCGAGCATGTGTACTCAGTGCTGCCCCCTAGTGTGTGTTCAGTAGTGTGTGTAAATGTTTATTTCACTAAACGGAAATCTCGAATTTGTGTAAAAAAAAAAAAAAAAAGCACTGTGGCAAGTATTCTCAAATGTGCTAAAATCTCTGCTTAGCTGGTTTATGGCATGTGCATAAGAGTAGAGAGTAGTAGTCGGAGGGAACTGCGAGTGTCACTTTCAACGCCTGTATTGAGGAAGCCTAACGCAATTGAGTACAATTCGGACGTGCTAAAAATTGGGACGAAAAGATGATTACATGTTGATGTTCCCTTTAAGTCTGTTTAGGGTTATAACGGGTTAATGTGTACTGCATTAAACTACCTGCTTGTGTGCTAACTACGGTAATGTTCTAATGTCTGTATGTGTTACAGTCGTAATCAGCTGTCTAGTTTGCCTTCGTCAGTATGTGAGCTCCCTCTGTTACGAGTTCTCAACATCAGCAATAACAAGCTGTCAGTCCTTCCTGCTACTTTACACACACTTGCACATCTCCGGCAACTGGTACGTACAACTCTCACCTCTTTGTTGACATTCTCAAGCTGTCTTACTTTCTCCTGTACTGGACATTTCTGCCATTCATTATTAGACATTTCTGCCTACTTTGTTCATCATCACTGTATATTTATTTATATATGCTCTTTTATATGATCATTTACAAGATATTTTCTCTCTTAAAAGTGTCTTGCAGTCTTTAAAATTAAGATTTTTTTTGCATTTTACAAAATGTCCCAACTTTTCTGGAAACATGAGTACAAGTTGCCAATTATGCCACATTTGTATAAAAATGGTCTGTTTTACCTGAACACAAGTAGGAAAACAAAGTGCAAAACAGTACGATAAACAGTGCAAGTACACAACATTTCAATAAATACAAAGAAGCCCATAATAAATATAAAACCATCTTTCTATCAAAACATTTCTAATCTGAACAAGTAATTTACAGACAAGACTAGAGTAAACAGTATGGAAATATTAGCAGATATATATCAGATTTAACAAATATAAGGTAATACTGTCACAGTAATATGTCTGTAAAGATCTGGTGTAGGTGCCATAAATAAGAGAACCTGTGCAACAACAGTTTAGCATACACTTTACACATAATTTCCATAAATTATGCCATATTTATACATAATTACATAATTCTGTTACCATACACTCTAGAATACACTCTGGGATTCAATTTACAGTATACTCTTTACCATACACTTTACAATACATTTTTATCTAAAGCAATAATATAAAGTCTAAGCAACGGTGTGTTAAGTGTCTTGCTCAGGGGCTCGACAGTGTTAATCTGTCAGAGACGTGACTTGCAACCTTCTGTTTACTAGTCCAGTATCTAGGCTACTCTTGCTACTATTCAAATCCCTTATTGTAAAAACATTGTGACTTGCACAACCCCCGATTTAATCAAGGATAATCGACTCACTAGGCTCCATGTGACTCACCCCCCATACTGGCCAGGACTGGGTATTAGAAATCACATTAGCAGAGTGAATAGACCCTTTCTGACCTCACCAGGTTAAGGGCTTTGCTGAGACTGCAAGCTCATTTATTTAGCTAGATATTTGGATCCTTCGATATTTGGATCCTTCGGCATTCGAAGTCTTTTTACTTTTGCATTTTAACATTTAAATGTCAGATAAAGTAAATACATTTCTTCAATCTGTGTGTGTGCATGTGAGTTTTCTGCCTGATGGGTTCTACAGGCCGTGTCCCTGGTTGTCTGTGTGCAGGATGTGAGCTGTAATGAGTTGCAGTATTTGCCGGTGGAGCTGGGTCAGCTGGAGTGTTTACGGGATTTAAACTTAAGAAGAAACCAGCTCACGACCTTACCAGAGGGTTCGCTCAGCACACACACGCACACACACACACACACACACACACACACACACACATACACACACACACACACACACAGACCCAGCTGGTCCATCTCTACTGGGATGGGGAGCTTGAAAACAGTAGGCATGCTGATTTAGTAGGTAGAACGTTCTCTCATACTCTGGATTCTGGCTACGATGGTTTAAGAACATTAATTTGCTTACAGCCTGTTAGAAGCAATTTATATGCAGGAAGTAGATAAGAGTGTTAGTCAGTAGTTCTCAGCTTAAGTTTAGTTAAGTCACAGCTAGTGCGGTGAGATATTCAGACAAATGAGGGAAGTATTAATTCAGTTAATTATTACTGTTTAGAATTAATAAAGAACTACAATCATGTGCCACTGTTAAAACTCAGAACTGCATTAGAACACATAGGCTAATGAAAATGAATTTTTATCTACTTTACAGAACTATCTGAACTGCCTCTTGTCCGACTGGATGTCTCATGTAACCGCATTTCTCACGTTCCCGTGTGCTACCGCCATCTCCGGCACTTACAGTTTATCTCCCTGGACAACAATCCTCTCCAGATGCCTCCAGCACAGATTTGCTCTAAAGGGAAGTTCCATATCTTCAAGTACCTGAACATGGAAGCATGCAAGAGGAGCCATGACCCTCTGGAGAGGGCTCTGCGACCCAGTGGCTTCAGCAGCTGGTAAGACATGACCGTTTGTTTCAAGTCCGTTTTAAGATCTTGAATAAAGTCAGATAGTTTTTTCTTCTTTCCATATCAATTGACTATCAAGTCTTATGTTGAGATACCAAAATACTTTGTTCTTTACCAGCAAACTGATTTTAAAAATATTTTTAAGACAAATAACTTCGTCACCTACATAGTCACTTACCTTTATGATGTATTTTTTCCAACACGGTACCATTTTAACAACATTATGGTTGAGCACACTGATTCACCTCTGATCACATCCTCATCACATGAAAATCAGAAGCCACAAAATCCAGACTATAAGATCTCTGACACGAGCACTTACTACTACTTCTACCTTCACCATCACTAATAAAAAAATACACTCCATAACTTCATGATTTGAAAGCGAGTACACAAAACAGTGAAACACAATTTTACACACTAGTAAACACACTCTAAGGGGCAGCACTGAGCACATGATAAAGGTGCGATTGTAGTCATGGCGTTAGGTGACTTGTGCAGTGTCACTTTTCAACCTTCTGATCACAAGCCCAGTTCTCTACCCACCAGGCCATGGCTGGTACAAGTGCCTCTGTCACTTAAATGTGCGTCTGGACGATCCCAGTTCATTTTTGGATGATATTACTAAGCTTATAAAAAGAGTTTAAGACGAGATGACTGGTTATTGTATATGAAACTGTGTCTAGCAGAGAACCAAAGTAAATCTAGATCTAACTTTCTTTTTCTGTGTGTCTGTGTGCCCGTGTTGTCCTCCCAAGTCTTTCAGATCAGGAACTTTTTCCTGAACAGTATGGCGGTCTCGACAGTGGCTTTAACAGCGTGGACAGTGGGAGCAAGAGATGGTCAGGAAATGAGGTAATATCCATTTTTTCATCCATTTGGCTGCTCTGTGACAATGTCTATTGTAAAATGCACTATACAAATAAAATGTGCTCGACCTGAGCATCAGATGGTTGATGGTTCACTTCTCACCACCACCATGTTGCCAGTGTTGACCCCTGAGCCAAGCTCTCAATTTTCTATTCCGTCATTTGGTCCCAGTTGTAACTGACTTGACATAACTGATGTGTTTTTTTCTGTGTACAAGCTGATTCGATTTTTTCCACGTCTCTCTTTAGTCTGCAGATGATTTCTCAGAGCGATCTTTGCGATTAGCAGAGATGCCTCGTGACCATCACTCCAATCTCCAGGAAGAAGAAGAAGAGATAGACCTGCTGCTAGACACTCCCAAAGGTAGTTAAAAATCAAACCGGATGAAGAACAGAACTTACCCATAATGCACGTTCCCAATGCACTCTTCCTTTTCTGTTTTCTGAAGTGAATGGAGAAGTGGAGCCAGTGGTTTTTTTCATTGATGGCAGTGGAACACAAGGGAATGAAGAAGGTTGCAAGCCTGATCCTCCTAGTTCTCTCCAAGCATCGCCCCCTAAGGTCAGGAGAATTCATTACTTTTGTGTAGGGGTGGATGATATGGTGAAAATTTGAGAGTGAAAATTTGGGATAAGATTGGATTTATTAAACAGATGATTTGGATTAAATACTTAGACGGCGATTGTGGCAGGTTTGTCACTGCAGTTTTGATTACTAAGTTAACACACAACATGCTAAAATAGCAGCTAATGTCTCCTTCCATGTCCAAAAAAAACCTCTACATAAGGACTATTTATACGTAAGACTAAATAAATATTTAGAAATAAAGAATAGGACTGTAGTAGTACCATTTTAAAAATGTTATGTTATACATACCTATCCAGTACTGTGTTTTTATCTCTCATACATTTCAGCAGTAATAATCCATGTCTCTATGCATCATGGGTAAAACTTGCTATGAGCAGTGTATAACAATGCTCTGAGTATACAGAAAATATAGAAGCTACATCGGAGTTCTGCTAAACAACATTTACCAATATTTTTGTTATTTAGGTCAATTTAAAAGACCATTCAGGATTTACCAGGAGTTGGTCTGAATTTATTAAATTATTTTTCGTAATGTTTTAGCTGATTAATAACCAAAGTGCACTTATAAAAAAAAACCTCGCTGCATTTTGCTGATGACTAAATTTGTGACCAAGATTAATCAGGGTTTTAATTTCATATGACTAATGGATTAATCATAAATCTCTATCCTGAGACAGGATAGGTTCTCATGATCTCAGGTAAACAATTTATCATTGAAGAAGCACTTTTATAGTTGTCATAGTAGTAAATATTTTTTTTTAATGATAAGAGGTTTAACAATGCAATTTTAACCTTTTATTGTCACTTTTTTTTGTAACACACCAGCAATAGCAGCAGCAGAGAGACCATATGTATTCTCTTCATGGATGTTTGTGTTTATGTAATATGTTACTCGTGGTAAACACTGGTTCGGAAAGGACAAATAAGACATCATTCGTTTATATATTTTTTATGAAGTCTTGCACATAGGGGTTCTTTTCTCAATGCCTATTGGAGAAAATTACATAGAGATGCATTATTTACATTACGTATTATCAGATCAGACTACATGGTTTTTTTGTTTTCCATCTGATATCTGATACAGCAAATTTGGGCCGATATATGATTGCCTAATAAGGACAGAGACATTCAACTTTCATAACAGTACATACAAGAGCTTACAGGTCATTCTGCTGTTTGTGTTTCAGACTGAAAGCAGCAGGTCCACGCCCTCTCGGAGCCCTGAATCAGTGGGCAGCAGGTAAAAACCCTGAGTACACAAAGTTACAGAAGTATGAGCTCATCATTACACATGTACACTCAGCCTGTAATACCAGTTTGTATGTGAAATCGAATCCTGCTTTTGGTCTCTTTTTTTATTCCTTTTATATAGGAATATAGTTAAACTGCAGGGGGGATCGTTACCCTACTAAAGTTTCCTTGGTAGGGATAAATATGTGGATTTAGCTCTTTAGCTTCTCCTTTTCTTTGTGCGTCTGTCTCATGCTCGTTTTATTGTAGCCTCCCCATGTACATATCAAAGTCACTCTCAGTGTGTGTTTGAGGAGCTGGGAAAGTCAACAGGGATTTTTATTAGTTTCCTCCCAGAGCTCAAGGCTGCATGAGTACAAACACTTGTCAAGTTATTTACTAAAGACCAATATTGTCAAGCTGTCAACTATAGCAGGAACTGTACAAGAACAGCGCACACTCTCAGGCTGTGTCTGTAAGCCCAGATTTCTGGAAGTTGGAAATGATTCAGTCTAACTACACATATGTCGGTGTAGAATAAGACTGCAAGGAGTGACCAGATTCAATGTTGTTACTATAGCAACTAGATAGTTGCGAGGCTGATCTGAGCACAACCACCGCAATCGTCTTATTTTATTAGAAGTCCTAAAATAAACAAAGGCTGATTTCAAAATCATCAGTACGTACTCTATTCAAGGCAGTATGTACTGCTTGGCCGATGAAGCAGTGACGTATGCATGTTCATTTACATGTTTGGCATATTTATATACAGTTGTTGCTCATGGTGTTGAACAGGGTGTGGCTCTCCAGACACAATGCTGGGTCGCATAGGAACTTAAGTAAGGCTTGGTCCACACATACACTGGATGTTTTTCCTCATTGTTTATTAAATAAAACTTGTCCACACACAGTTTTTTAAATAAAATTTGCGTCTACATGAAACCACAAGAAATGCGCCATTAGTTGCATTACAAAACATTCGTGTAAAGCCACGTTGGCCGTTCAGGAGCCTTAAAAAAGTTGTTTAATGCAAAGTAAAAAAAAGTTGTTTAAATGCAAAGAATTATTTTGGATTGTATTAATGGTCTACTGTGTACTTGGAAACACTTTTTGCTTCACACGTCAACACACTTTAACATTATAAATACTTTCATATGGGTAATAATGAGATAAATTTAAAAAATGTTTGTCATTGTAGATGACATTTACCTCAAGCTAAGTATGCGGTCATCTAGAAATGCTAAAATCAGCTTTATTATCTGCTAGCTATATTGTGGCTAATATAAACAATAAAGTACGTAACGGTGAACACTCCGACGTCAAACAGAGATGATAATGTTGCATACTTGACGTTTCTAAAAATCTTTATCTTGGAATAAGTTTTGTAAAAGTTCAGTATTCAGTTAGCGTTCATGCCTTTTGCATGTGGAGTAAAAGTAAAAGATCTATTTTAAACAAATACCTGTGCACATGTGGACTAGGACTAAGATCAGTGACGTTACACAATCAAAGCATCAGATCGTCAATGAATCAGAATGGAATATATCCTAAATCTGATTCCAACTCCGCATCGATATTACTCACTGTTTATCGTGTTGCCACCTGAAACGCAGATTGTTTATAATGTACTCATTAGACCCCAACCCCCGATCCCCTCCCCGCCCCAAGCTTCCAGAGCTGTTAATAGGTTTAACTTGTTTTCTCTGCAGGAGAAGTCTCTGCAACGACGCAGGAGAAGTAGCGTCTCCATCTAGTCCCACTCTGGAGGAGAAGAGGAGGCCTGGCACGCTGCAGCTCTGGCAGGAGAGAGAGCGGGCACAGCAGCAACAGCGGGAGCGGTGAGTGTAGGATGAAACGTACCTCCATTTGGCATAAATCTCAAACTGGGAAGTTGTTGTTCAGACCGAAGGACTAGTGGAAATACAATGATTTTTGAAAATATTTCCTCTTGTGTCGATTTTATTACCAAGGTAATATATCAAAGATATATTGAGCGTTAGTGTTTAGTGTTTGTGTAGTTAGTGCATTGAAAATCACAAATGAATATCCAGCCAGTTGTGTTCTCGTTTAGTTGCACTAATATCTAAAATTTGTTTTCTTTCAGTTTGCAGAAGACAGCTTTGAAAACAGGAAGTCAGTCAGCAGTGACAGCCAAACAGGCGGGAACAGGAAGTGTGTCGTGGTAAGAAAGCCGACGCCTGGTTTATGTTTGCTGAGCTTGTTAGTGCATATGTATCGCTGGGTGTGTGGGAACAGTTACATCCCCAGCATCGACCTTTCTGACAAAAATTGGGAGTGTTTATGAGACAGACATGTTTAGTGACAACAGCCGAACATTTAATCTGACAACATAAACATGTGCTACTAATTTTTTGAGCATATCTCTCTGGCTTTCATCGAAGGAGAGGGGGGTGGGCATTTTCTTCCTCTCCTTCCTCGCTCCAATATGGCTTCGGTTGTCGTGTTGTCTTTACACTGCACGCCTTCGATGCTTAAGCTTGAAATGACTTATGTTTTATGTATGTGCTTGTATTATTTTTTTTATCCAACTTTCCCAATGTATTTACTTTTCTTCTGACTATTAAGGCAGCACGTGCACACACTGCGGCCTCTCTCCTTTTAGGAGGGGAACAGCATTTCAAGTCTTATATGTCTGTGCGTATATAGATTTGTCCCTTTAATGCTAAAATTGAGTAACATTATTATGACAACTTCCTATTTTGATGAGTGTCTTAATATAAAGTCTTTGAGGCTTAATATTATGGCACACGATGTGATGATAAGTTTTTAAACTGACTGCTGATATTACTGTTTTAGTATGTTGTTTATTTTTAGTTGTAAACACAGTGCTATTCATGTCAGCTTCTTTGTTTTTACAATAGACAAATCATTTTACAGAGTTAAAGGACCTCCAGGCCAACGATACAAACTTAAACTGTCCAGTACGAGTGGACTGGAGGATATTTAATGATCCTTAACAGGCAAAGCAGCCAACAAGTTTTCAGCACCTTTGAGAACCCTTTTCAGGGTAGTTTTAAGTTTACTACATAATTTCATGCATGTTCATTCAGTTTGGACATCTTTAGTATTAATCTACAATCTAGAAAAAAAGCCTAGAAACATCATTTAATGTAGACGGTGTGTTCTGATTTGACCGATACTGAAACTTAATCACTAGGCTACAACTTATCGTATCTGAAATCTCCTTTCAACACTGTGACCTCAGTCTAACCTAAATTCCCAAAGAAAATACTTGCTCCCCTGTCAACAGAATGACATCAAATGAAGGGGTCTTTCATGGTGCTTTAGTCATCTGCTGAGAATGCATTAAATCACATGACTGTCAGAGGCCTGTAACAGCATGACTAATGTCAGCATGTTGAAAAATCGCTGGTTTAAAACATTCAACACAAGCAAAAATGGAAAAGATCTTAAAGGTGTTAACATGGACAAACCTGAAACATAATCAATCTTTTGATGTGCAGTGTTGTGAAGCAGAGCGAACATTATTGATGTAGAACCGATGGAGTCAGCAATGCTTAACTGCTGCTGATCAAGTTTGATGCTAATATCGGAACAAATTGGCTCCTTTTTTATACCAACAAACTAACTGGGCTCGTGATCGAAAGGTTGCTGGTTAAATTCTAAGAATTGTGATTGAAGTGCCTTTGAGCAATGTACTTAACGCCAGCGTGGCTAGGGCTGATCACCTCATGTGTGCTTACTGCACCTATTTTTCTGTTTACTAGTGTGTGTAAACGTGTTTAACTTCATGGATTGGGTTAACTGCAGAGGAATATTTGTAAAAGTAAAGTGCTGACAAAGTTTTCTATTTGAAAAAATCTATTCACACAGAGAAGAATTGAATTTAATGTAGTGTTCTTAACCATTTGGAGTTGTAGTCAATTTTGCATATTTGGTCATATCCTCATTTAGAAAGATGTTTGTAGTTACTGCAGACTGGCAACCACAATCGTAAAGCCAAAAATCAGAAATCTGTGAAATCAAAAACACAATTTAAGTTAACATTTTGGTCAACAACTAATTTATCTTTGATGCTACCTTCAGCAGATCAACATCCAAACACTTATTGCGTTATCATTCTTCTCAAACTTTCATCTTGTTTACTTTTTTGTTTGTTCTATTATTGTTGTTCTATGTTTGGTTAAAGGCACTTTATATAAATTCAATCTATTAAGATTACTTAAAAGAAGTAATGATTATCAGAAAGCATGAATTATTAAGGCAAGATCTACCGAACAACTGATGTTATTAAATATGATCAGAAAACCTGAACTAATAAGTTAATAGAACTATAGCACAGCCATTATTTGTTATATATACATATCCAGTTGTACAGTAAATCTAATTTGAGCCTTGCTCAAGTGACTCATGCAGAGCTGGGATTGGAACTCTAAGGCTTAGTTTGGAAATGTAGAATGGCGACTATCTTGCATTTCAAGTCAAGGAGGCTGTTCGAATTTCTAGGTTCCTTATTACCTGCCTAGTAAATCATCTTACAAAAATGAATGGAATATTTAATGTAGAATGAGTCAGCATCGGAACTGAATCATAAGTAATCCTAAGATTTATATCGGAACAACTCCTCTTCCTCACAAAAACAATTAACAAGTAACAATAAATGATAAACCCTTCATCATTAAGGGCACTTCGGTAAAGTTGAAGCGTGTTTGGTAGAAGATATTAGATATACTAACACGTTGTGCCACTTTGTCGCATTGTTTTGAATGGTGCGATGCTCTCTGTGTTAGCACGTTAGAGAAACATGGTGCAATGTCTAAGTAGTGAATAACTGTCTTATAAGCAATGACTTGGAATATAATTAGAATACTTCGAATATAATTCTCACTTGTTATACAGGTGTATATAATACATACTTTCCAATCTACTCGCTTATTTACTTTTCACTGTCTCTGTCTCCCTCTAGTGTTGAATCTACAGAATGCAGTGTTTTTGTAAATGGTTTGCGTCAGAGATCTGCGGTCAGTTTCTCTTTTCTCAATAATTTGGCTGTTTGTTTTTTAATAAACAATATGAATGTTAAATATGCTCTGTCCTCTCTTCTAGACTGTGGATCAGATTTATACAAACGCTCAAGCAGGATCTTTGCAACGTTCAACAAGCCGTACGGGTGTGTTGTTGTCTTCACATAATTCTACACGGCACAAGTTCACCTCACGCTCGGCTCATTAACACCTTTATTTTCTTTGCTTATCTGTAAGCTGTTGGTATATATATAAAAAAAATAAGTTATATTATGGCTGATTAATTTCCAGATGCTAAATCCTGCTCTCCTACTGGCTCTGCTCCCAAACCAAACAGTTTCCTCTTCCGTGCCTCTTCACGCAGCAATGTGAAAACATCAGGTACAAACAGCACATCTGTGATGGGTTCGGTCAAAATGCGTAAATGCCTTTTAATGTCTTCACTACAAAGGTGTCTTAGAATTTAAACTGTACATTCAGTGTAGAACAGGGGTTCTCACATTTTCATGGTTTTCATGGCATCTACTCATTCAGTGATATAATTCATCTTGATTTAAACCGGGACATCCAGAAATTCTTTTTAGCTTTAAAAAATCCTTATATCATATGTACATAGAGAGTTGTACAAGTGTTTATGAATAACTATTTAAAGAGAAGGGATTTTTGTTCTGCTTATTTCTGTGTCAGGTTCAACACAGTCTCTGGCTGAGTCCGGTCGTAGTGAGTCTCGTTCTACGCTCAAATCTCCACGAGAGGAAAGAGCAGAAATCTCCCAGTTACGGAAGGTAAGCAGCACTCATTTCGTTAGCAGTTTTGTTGCATGTTTACTGTGAATGTCTTCATCTTTGACTTATTTTGTTAGTGTCTAATTTGCTTGACTAACTATGTCATTAAAGCCAAGGATCAAACATGTATTTGTTAACATGTAAGTGTGTACAAGTGTAAACATTGTGTTTACTATAGGTGTGATAACACAAATTGATCTACTGTGTTATTTCTGTGTAACAAATTGATTTTAAAACAGCAGAGGGCGCTGTCGCAATTCATCTAGTTGCCATGTTTGGATTCATTCTGAATTGTTTGTGGCTACCTCATAAATTAAACGACAAAAGATCATCACAAATACAATATTTCATTGTTAAGCAAAATCATTCAATACAAGGAGAATGTCATCATCTTTTTTCAATAGGGAAAACATTATTGTATCGGGAGGTGAGTATCGTGAATCGTATTGCATTATGGGTAGACTATATTGTTACTTCTATATACTATATTGAGTATTATGATGCAGAATTTTGGTTTTAGTTAGTTTTAGATTCATCCAGGAAGATCTTTGACAGATTTTGGAGTTTGCACCATGTGAAAAATGATTCACTAATATTAACTTATATAGCAGTAAACTTTCTGTAGATGAGTAGTTCAGCTTCCTAAACCTTTTCACATTTTGTAGCGCTGTAACCAGCTAAGTAGAATTGTTGGCTGAAGTCATTATATCCATTTCATTCCTATTTCATATAAGGAAATTTCATTCCTCTCTTAGCTGTTGGACAAAGTGAAGACATCATCACTTAATAAGGGTTCTCTCTCTCTCTCTCTCTCTCTCTCTCTCTCATTCATTCTCCATCTCTCAGACTCTGGAGTCTCGTCTGAAAACCACTCTTCCTGAGGACCTAGGTGAAGCGTTATCTAATGGCACTGTCCTTTGCCAACTTGCCAATCAACTGCGCCCTCGATCTGTGGCCATCAT
>JAOUQU010101781.1:0-15805 GCA_028566735.1 Ammoglanis amapaensis
CAGCCTAAAATGTGTTGTCCACATATGTGGACGCCAGGTCCTAGGAGGTTAAGGATTGAATTTTAAAATAAAATCTTCTTAAGTTTTGTAAATAGCGCAGAATGAGGCTGCCAAATTTCAGCCTTTTACCTACACAGGAAGTTGTTGAATTAGTGAGGAGTCGGTCAGTGAGTGAGGGCTTTGCCTCTTATTAGTATGGATGATTCAGTGTAGAATCGTTAAAAATATGCAGAATGTAGTTTGGTGTGTTCGGAGCAGAAGCGCTAACGTAAACCTAATTCTATCTAATATGTAGACATATACAGATGTCAATTCCACTGTATATCTAGGACATACCGGAAAATCGAAATATTGTTTCTCTCTCCCCATAGGTAAAGAGAGGCCAATGTGTCGTCATTTTCGTCATGCCACCAATTGGTGGGAAGGAAAAAAAAAACTGAACTTTTTTTTGTGAAATCTATGCCACTGCCCTGTTAATATACACCTCCTTCTTGCACCATTGTCTATTTCCTTCACTTTCCGTAAAGTGTTTTGTAGTTTTACAGTTACAGACTGTAGTCCATACCTGTTCTTGTCAGTTTTCTGTTGGCTCGCTGGTCTCTGTTGGTCAGGAGCATCACAAAGCAGGTCAAATTTGGGTGGTGGATTTGTTTATGGTCAGTTCTGCATTGACACTCCACCAAACAGAATATTGGTCCTGTTTTGAGGGATCTTGTGTAAATCTAATCCTGGTATATTTATTCTATTCAAATATAAAACTTAAGCAAAAAGACCTTGAAATTTAAGGATTATTGTTGATGATTGGCTAAAAGTCTGTCCATTTTAGTTTGAATAAAATTTTTTCTTGCATATCGTTGTAGGCATGTTTTAAAAAGTCCAAATCAATGATAAGCATCAACAATGTCTTTTGTTAGTTTGCATATGGATGTGGGGCGCCTCACAGCGTCGCACTGCCTGCATAGTCCTCAAATAAAAACATTCAGAACTCATTTGTGTTGTGTGATCAGGTACGGCTGGGCCTAACGAGTATCGAGTTCTGCCAGCACAAGGTAAAGGAAAACCAGCTCATCTGCAAGTACAAGGAGTGTCTCTCCATTATCGATCACTCCCTGAAGATCCTCAATAAGACATCTGGACAGGGAAGCACAGTGTCACCTGATCCAGCGAGTCGCCACCGGGTGCCACACACTGTTCTGCTTGCTATTGGAGGACACTCAAAAAAATGCCGTCACAAAATTCAGGCTTATGACTCCAGAGCTAATTCCTGGAGGATTATCAGTTTCCCAGAGAACCCTCCCCAGTTCAACTATCACACGGCCTATCTTGATGGTTTTATATACATCATTGGTGGGTACACTAAACACGAACCAATTAAAAGCGTCCTTAAGGTAAATCCTGTCTCTAAGACCTGGCATGAGGTGACATCCATGAACTCATGCCGTTCCGAATTTTGTGTGGTGGTGCTGGATGGATACATATATGCCTTGGGAGGCTGTGATGACTTAAATACCCCCAACTCAGTCGAACGATATTGTCCTCTGACCAACCAGTGGAGTTATGTGGCACCCATGCAGGAGCAGAAATTTATAGCCGGGGCCACCACCATGCATGGCAAGGTAATACTAGACACTGCACTGATTCATAAACTCCCAAACTCCTGCCTGTCTGTATGTTTTGAGCAGCATGTAAAAATAATTGTTCTTCTTCTAATGTTTTCTTCAGATTTACATTTGTGGAGGCTGCGGGATAAGATGCAATCCCATCTCGGTCGAGTGTTTCAACCCCCAAAGTGACCAGTGGACGTATATTGCCCCGATGCTTGAGCCTAGGGTCGGATTGGGGGTCATCACTCTTAATAACCAGCTCTATGTGGTAAGTCCAGATATCTTACACCGGGTAACTGCACTCCTTATAGGTTCTTCAAGGGTTATTCTGGTTACTTGTTAATAAGGTCCCTTACTAACCTGAAGGGTTCTTTGAATGTCAAGTGGTTTGAAATTCTGAAAGCTGGAAAAAGATATAGTTGCTTCTGACTTAACACCCCGGATGCTTTAATTGGTTAATGACTTTAAGTGAAACTAGCCAATTTGTCACGCCCTCCCCCCATTTTAAGATGGTCTCCTCATTGCTGCTATTACAGGTTCACTCTATTAAAAAGACTTTTTACAAATGTTGATTTTCTTTTTAGCTATTTACTAAAAAGAGCTTTTGTACCATCAAACACTGATGTTGGACAAGAGGGCCTGGCTCACAAGCTCCATTCTAGTTCATCCCAAGACATTTAATAAAGTTGAGATCAGTTTTGTGGCTCACTCAGGTACCTTCGGAACTCTTGACATTAGGGATCCTACACAGCAAGGTACAGACAGTCGTCAAAAATATATGACTGGTTGCTTGATTTTACAAACCTGTGTCAATAATGCAGTAACAACAATACTTTTAGTGTATGTGTCCATATAGTGTTTATTGATCATTTACAGTAATTATGGGATTGTTTGTGCTTGGATTGCGCTCTATTTTTACTTTTACACATCTGGAATGGTTTTGTTTACAGGTCGGGGGCTTCATTCCTGGGAAACATCTGAGAAGTGTGGAAGTTTACGACCCTCAGTCCAACACATGGAGAAATGCCTCCCCCATGCTTCGCGCAAGATCTGAATTTGGAATTGCGGTACCATGACAAAGCAGAAACAACAGCTGTTCAAATGCACAATTACGCCATGTTAGCTACACTTAAATTAATAACTTAATAAAAAAATAAATTAATAACTTTAATTATTGATCGGTTTAACTGGGAATCGCAATGAATAAGGACCAAAGACACGATTTGACTATACCTAAGATTCCTGTGCTTTTTTTACTTTTAGTAGCCATGCCCTGTCTGCCGTGCCACCAGCTCATGGTCGGTCTCTCTCTGTGGTGTAGGATCATACAGCTTATAAAGTGGTAGAGGGTCATTAGACAGGGCTGCTTCAGGTGCGCTAATCAATTTCCCAAATCAGTGCCACTCTCCCCAGCGCCACTGTCACAGTCAGCTTTTCATATAAACCCAGACACCATACAGATGTGGTAATGTTTTGCATACCTTTTGCAGAGGGACATGACCCACCATTTGAATACCTTTGCTATAAATAGTAAAACTATGTGACATTATGCAACAAAATACTGTATTTATGCAGAAATGCTTGAACCTCATTGTTTTTGTAATGTGTTGTTTTCTGACATTATTTAATCAATCTTCTGTTTCCTGTTCTCAGGTTATGGATGAGTGCTTGTATGTAGTCGGCGGGATGGACGAATATGGAGACATCTCCGAAACTGAGTACTATGATGAGAAAACTGACACATGGTACACTGAACTTTCAAACTTTCGTAATAGACCCCATTCTTGCTCACCACAAGTATAGTAGGGAACATTCTGATTGGTTGAGAACTATAACATTAATAAAAATGAAGTGCTTAAGTTGTGGAACAGTGTCTGCATGTCATGCATTTGATCACGTAGGATGTAGGATGTGATGGACATGATGATGTGCAGGGTGGTTTAAAGAGTTAACATATGCAGCTCTGGTGAAAATGAAGAGACCACTGCAAAATGATCAGTTCCTCTGATTTGACTTTTTAGAGGTATATGTTTGAGTAAAATAAACATTGGTCTTTTATTCTGTAAATTACTGACAACATGTCTCTGAAATTTCAAGCTAAAATTTAGAATTTATTTGCAGAAAATGAGAAATGGTCGAAATATGGAAAATGCTGCAGTGCTTTCAGAGCTCAAATAATGCACAGAAAACAAGTTCCTATTTATTTGGAAACAATAATACTAATGTTTTACCCCAGGAAGAGTTCAGAAATCAACATTTGGTGAAATAAGTCTGATTTTTAACCACAGCTTTCATACTTTGTCCTGGCATGCTATCCACCAGTTTTTCACACTGCTTTTGGGTGACCTTATGCCACTCCTGGTGCAAAAATCCAACAGTTCAGCTTTGTTTGATGGAGTGTGACTCTCCCTCTTCCTCTTAATTACATCCCAGTGTTTTTTTATGTGGTTTAGGTATGGAAATTGTGCTGGCCGTGACAGGGTCTTGATCTGGTTCCCCTTCAACCACAAATTGATTGACCTCGCTGTGTGACATGGAGCATCGTCCTGCTAGGAAAAACAGTCCTCAGAGTTGGGAAATGTTGCCAGAGCAAAGGAAATCAAGTGTTTTTCCAGGTAAACCTTGAGTAACCTGATTTACAAAGATGCCCAATTCCAACCTTGCTGTAGCACACCCAAATCATCAATAATCCTGTACCAAATTCCACAGTTGGTCCAGGACAATGTGGCTTGTACGCCATTCCAGGTCTCAGTCTAAGCATTAGACGACCAGGTGTTAGGCAAAGCTAAAATTGGACTCATCTTCTCAAGGCTAAAATTGGGCAGGTTTGTCTTTGCGAAGGACATATGAATCAGGCCACACACAAGGTTATTCTGGAAAAACGCTTGCTTCTGCCCTGGCAATGTTCCCCAACTCTGAGGACTGGTGTTTTCAGCGGGACATTGCTTCAAGCCACACAGCAAGACCAAGGTCACCCAAAAGCAGGCTGAAAGACTGGTGGAAAACATTTTAAGACGCTGTGAGTAAATAACCTGGTTATTCCTCCACATATTGATATCTGAACTCTTCCTGGGGTAAAACATTAGTAATGTTGTTTCTAAATAAATGGGAACTTGTTTGCTTTGCATTTTTTGAGCTCTGAAAGCACTGCAGATTTTTCCTTACCTTTACCATTTCTCATTTCCTGCAAATAAATTCTGAATTCTTGCTTGAAATTTCAGAAACAAGTTGTCAGTAGTTTAGAGAATAAAATAACATTGTTCCTTTTACTCAAACATATACAGCGGCTGAAATAAGTATTGAACACGTCACCATATTTATCAGTAAATATATTTCTAGAGGTGCTATTGACATGAAATTTTAATCAGATTTTCAACCCAAGTAACCCATATATACAAGTTAAACCATAGATGTCCAGGAATTAGGTTATGTGTAATAATGTGAAATGGTGCAGGAAAAAAGTATTGAACACATGAAGAAAGGGAGGTGCAAAAGGGCATGGCAAGCCAAGACACCAGCTGAACTCTCTCAGTAATTAGAACGCAATCCTTCCCCTTGTCAGTGCAAATTAATATCAGCTGGTTCAGTCCCAAATTATGGCCTCGTATCACACAAGAAACATATCATGATGGGTAAAAGTAAAGAGCTCTCTTAAGACCTTAACAACCTTATTGTTGCAAACCATAATTATGTCATTGGTTACAGAAGGATTTCAAAACTTCTAAATGTTCCACTGAGCACTGTTGGGGCCATAATACGGAAATGGAAAGAATATCATTTGCTTGTAAACTTCTTTAAAGCAGCAGCTTATGTTGCATTATGCTTAAGTTAGTGGGTATAAACTTGTGTTCGTGGTTATATAAAGAGAAATGCTTAAAATCCCTACTAGCGAATCTTTCCATGAGGCTGAAGTTCGCTCCTTATGCCACATTCAAGTGGTGTCGGTTTTATCAGAAAGACGAGTTTCCAATGAGGAATACCACATGAACACCCTCTAAAGTCGGAAACTAAAGTCGGCTACATCGGGACTTTCAATGCAGCCCGATTTGGCGGAGTAGTGACGTATACACTATTTTCAGGATGGCGAAGCAGTTCATTAACAAATAATAACTTAAAGTTTGTAGGTTTATTGTAATGTAAACATAATTTTTTGGCCACATACAATTGCAAATATATTATTTTGCTATATCTGTGCTCAACAACACTTAAAAGCCTAAAAATAAACAGCGCGTGTTTTGTTGACAAATTGTTAGCTATACGTAACATAACAACGCTGGACCGCATCCATGTTTTTTTTTTTTACTTCCCATACAAACCACATGAACGCATCCAAGTCTTGTGCCTGAGTTCCATTTCGGAGAAACCAACTGCCTGACTTGCACTTGAAAGCGGCATCACTCCTCATTCTGAATAAGCGAAATTAAGGGGTGCGTTCACAATTCTACATTTGATGTGCAGATGCGATGTTTACAGACTTACAGTTATAAGGACAAATTTGAAAGGTGTTTACCGAATTACATTAATTATTATTAGTAATAGTGCTAATAGTGGCATAATAATATATAATAAAAATAGTATTAATAATTGAATTATTCGTATCCATTTTTGTTGTCTTAACAATAACAATAACAAAAATAATACAATAATCTATATTATTAATACAGGGGTTGGACAATGAAACTGAAACAGCAATCTTCATTAATTGCACATTGCACCAGTAAGAGCAGAGTGTGAACGTTCAATTAGCAGGGTAAGAGCACAGTTTTGCTCGAAATATTGCAATGCACACAACATTATGGGTGACATACCAGAGTTCAAAAGAGAACAAATTGTTGGTGCACATGGTCATTGTTGAAGCTGTATTGGCCACAAAAGGAGGTCCTACACGAACACTAATAAATTATTGTGGTCTGAAAGTAGGTGTTTTAGTTTCATTGTCCAAACCTTTTATTTATCATAGAATACAAGACCTGTACCATAAGAAAAAAATGTTTTTAGCCTGGCCTGAGGTGATTAAACACTTTTAAAACAATTGGCAACATTAAATTATGAGCATCACTGTAAATTAATAGATAAATAACATTCCAGAGTGTTATTAAAGGCTTTATTCATGTTGGGCAAGGTAAATAACATATCAAGAGTACTAGTCCTGTACTATAAAAAAAAAATCTGTTTTTAATCTGGCCTAAACTGATTTAACATTTAAAAAATAATCATTTCAAACATGAATGGACATGGACTAAGAAAATAACAAATCTTTCGAAATGAGCCAAAATCTTGATCTCAGTTTTATTTTCAGCCTGGTCCAGTGTTGTAAATGAAATGAACAGTAACATATTCTACTACTAATATCCAGTATCTTAACGAAATCAATATTAATAAGGTTTCAAGAATTTGCTTTTGATTGTAGAATATATACTTACATAAACTTGCATGTAAACGACACATTGTTTATGTCTGTTATTTTCCTAAGTATAATAAATTAGTATTGTATGCTGTCATCTAAGAGATTCTTATTTATAAATTGTCATGTGAAATATAGCGGACCCAAGGATGCAGACAGGAATAGGGGAGCGAGAAGTTTTATTTAACAAAAGGTTAAGAGAAATGATAATTAAATGAAGATAATAATTCGGAGAGGGATGGTCGTCTGCTCCTTGGGCTTGAACCTCCAGCCCGGTGGACGCAGGAACTAGGGTGGGGCAACGACATGGGCGGCTGTCCTAAGGAGAAGGAGAAAGAGAGATTAGCACACAGGGGACCCGTAAAGTGGCAAGACTGTATTTTAGGCTAACCTTCAGCCCGGAGGAATCTCCCCGAAGAACCTGGGGGGCAGACACACTGAACAGGGACGAACAAGACAAACACCCACTAAACATACACGGGGAACAAAGACAAACGGAGGTGAGCAAAAGAACAAACAAATGAATGTCAACGATGCGAGGGGGAACCAAACTCAGGTAGTCCTGACCAGAGCGCAATGAGTTACCCCTAAACCAAATCAGACCTTAACCGAAGGCCAGATAGTCTCTTAAGAGTCCGCTCCAACTCCCCAACTTAGCACTTGTGGATCTGCGGTAACTTCCAAAATCCAGTGGGAATATGAAGCACAAGAGAATAACGGTTAGTGAGGAAGTCCATCAAAAAAAAACAGAAGTAGGGGAATCCAAAAGAAACAATAATTCAAAAGGGGAAAAAAAAACACAAATTCCACTTGCCATGTCCGGGAATCGAACTCCAGTCCGCTGAGTGCGAGGCACGTGTGAGCCCACTGAGCTATTTGGCGGTCTGTAGACCATCTAACAAAAGCTTCAATATGAGTTTAGAGTTCATGGCGCCTCCTAGTGGCCTAGACGTAGCCTGCCAAGAATGACATGCGTTGCTGACGCTTATGAACAGAACGGCGGAGAGGCTCCGCCCTCGAAGCGAATGACAAAAAAAAAGCACTATCCTCTGGAGGATTCCACCGGGCCTAAGGCTGTCTAAAACACAGCTGATTCTCTATAATAATGAGACTACGATCTCTTGGTGAATAAAGCTGGAGCTGAGAGAGCTGAAGAATGCCTATCGTGGGCCGGAGGTAGAAAAGAGGCATGCGCAGTTTAACGGTGCAGCGCCGGCGAGGACCCAGGTGAAGCTATTTATTTCCGCTCTGCACCTGAAGCCATTCGTCGTAATTAATTGACTGCCTATAAAAATAGGCAGTACCTACTCTCTGTAAGACCTACGACCGCGTGAAATATTGACACTGCCGGTCGGAGGTCTTCTAACATAAAGTATAATGAAAATGGTTTCAAAATTAACTTGCACTGAAGTAAATGTGTGTTAGTGTTAAACTTCTGAGTTTATTAGCTTTGCAAAAAAAAGATTCATGTACTGTTATAAAAACATAATAAAACAAATAAATAATTAGTTACTAAATAATTAAACTAAATCAATTATATTCTTTAAAACTATTTACTTTTGCAATGGGTTTTCAAACAAGCTGTGGACATTTCTGCCAAAAAACATAGGTCTTAAAACTGTTCACGCCTCATTTTGAAACAGTAAAATAAAAACAAATTGTCATTACACAAAAATTAATTTAAAAAAATACAGCAATGCTATCATTTGTTGTTTAAAATGGCTGTGTTAAAGTGAAATAATTTTAGACAAAAAGTGTGTAAAAAAAATTATAGTGTAAATGTTAACAAGATTAGAAGGACAATGCGATTGGTACATAAATGTCATCTCAATTATGACATCTTAATCATCCTTCTATTAATTTACAGTGACGCTCATGATTTTGCCAGTTGTTTTAAAAGTGTTTATTCACCACGGGCAAGGCTAAAAACAGATTTTTCTAATAGTACAGGACTAGTACACTTTAATATATGTTATTTACCTGGCCCAAAGTGAATACCACTCTGGAATGTTATTTATCAATTTAAAGTGGTGCTCTGATTCCATGTTGCCAGTTGTTTTAAAAGTGTTTAATCAGTTCGGGCAAGGCTAAAAAATGATTTTCTTATAGTACAGGTCTTGTACCCTATGATACATATGTAATTATTATTAATAATATAGATTATTATTATTATTATTATTAATACAACTAAAATGGACATGAATAATTCTATTATTAATACTATTTTTATTATATATTATTATGCCACTATTAGCACTACTACAAATAACAATAATTAATGGAATTTGGTAAACACCTTTCAAGTTACCCAAGAGCAATGCACATCAGGTAGAAAGAGAACATATGAAATATGAAAAACATTGTGTTTTTTGTTATCAATTACATATTTTATTACATCGGTCTCATATTTTGCATTCACAGTGGAGAGATAGCATGATCATAACATGTTTGTATTTCATCATGCTTATAACTATATAAATAAGCTGCTGTTTAAAGAAGTTTACAAGCAAACGGAATAGCAGCAGCAACTATGTTAACAGGGTTTCCACCCCACAGACAGTAACGAGCCAATCAGAATAATTAGGGGGCGTTTCTTGCCGTATGTCCTGTCTGCAGTGTGCTGATTGGCTGGTGTGTCTGCAGCGTGCTGATTGGTTAGGGACAAAAGGACAAAAGTAAAGATTTGTGTGTGTGTGTTTTAGATTTGTACTTGTACCTGGAGTTTTGTACGTCCGTGTTTGAGATTTGTGCATCTGTAAATAGGTTTTGTATTTGTAAAATATAAATTTGAATGTGCAAAACCTTTTCATACACATACAAACTATATTTATAGATACAAATCTTTTTTACACATTTGCAAAAACTACGTTTTGAGAAAATATTTTTTTTTACGAGTAAGCATTTTTTTTTACATGCACACAAACATTTGTTACACATACAAAATTCTTTTACGAATACAAAATACTTTTGACCCTTTTTTGCCTTCATACATCATAGCGTGGGGCTGTTTTTTAGCATATGGTACTGGCAAACTTGAAGAAAGAAGGATGACTGGAAATGTTCAGAGACAGTCTTGATAAAAACCTGCTGCCATTTACCAGGATGATGAAAATGCAACGTGGGTGGACATTTCAGCAAAACAATGACCCCATACATACAGCCAAGGAAACTCTCAATTGGTTTCAGAGACAAAAAATAAAGCTGCTAGAATGGCCCAGCCAATCACCTGACTTGAATCCAATAGAAAATCTTTAAAAAGAACTAAAGATCAGAGTTCATAGAACAGGCCCACGAAACCTTTAAGATTTGAAGACTAATTGTGTGGAAGAATGGGCCAAAATCACACCTGAGCAATGCATGTGACTAGTTTCTCCATACAGGAGGCGTCTTGAAGTTGTCATTGCCAACAAAGGCTTTTGTACTAAGTATTAAATAAATTTCAGTAAGCATGAACATGGGTTGTAACCGACATCTGGTGGAAATTTCACGTCAATAGCACCTCTACAAATATATTTACAGGGAAAAATTATGACGTGTTCAATACTTATTTCACCCGCTGTACCCGCTGTCTCTTCATTTTTTTCAGAGCCGTATATTCTTGGTGTTTTGTTGCAGGTTTAAAGCGCAGGATATGATCTTTGCATGCCCTGGGCTAAAGTGCTGCGTGGTCTCTGATCTTCCAAACATCACAGACTACACGGCCGAACAGGGGCCCAACATGGCCTAAACTGTCAGACATCCAACTGATTAGGATTAATTAGTTTAACTGTATTATTATAATAGAAAAATATTTCTGTTGATAAAACATAATATTTTAATATGAAAGTTAAAGCTGATTGGTTGGTTCTTTTTGTTCATGAAACTGAATGTGCTTAATAAACTAGAGAAAATCTGAGAAACTGGAATTCGGTGTCTGGCCGCTCCTTTCTCTTAAAGAGATTTTATTTTGTATTCTGTGTTTTATATTACCAACTGTTTTTTCACAGAGAGACTGGTTAGTGTTGCGAAATTGTTTGTGTTGGAGCATAATCTCAAATATAAGGATGAACAGAACTTTGAATGGAGCTGCTTGCTCTCGACAAATACGTGGCAAGACCCCCTCACCATTACTGCTCCTTCACGGTGGTGGACATTTGCGCCGCTTTATTCTTGATTCCAGTTGACTGTAAGACATCTACCAAGGCTAACAATACACATTTTCAACAAAATCCTCTGGGAGGAGACAAAAGAGTCATTGGCTGAAGTAGAAAATAATTGACATCTAACTCTTTGTGCTGATTGGTTAAGTAGAAGTGATTGACAACCAAAATATATTATCTGATTTAATGGCAGTCAGAAATGATTGACGCCCCGCTCAGTTCTCCGCTCTGCAGCATTACCCTTCTTTCTTCTCAATTCCAGTTGACTGTAAGACACCTAACAAGGATCACAATACACATAGACTAGCCAAGCAAAGGGTTTTAATCAACCCCTCCACAGCTTTTACATTTATATTCAGTCATTTAGCGAAGGGCTTTTATCCAAAGCGACTTACAAATAAGGGAAAAACACAATTCTGTTTACGAGAAAGGGGGGGGGGGGGTATGGTTCCCCATGCCCATCCAGGGAGAACGAGTGCTGGGCAGATACACACAGGACAGGGTGCCAATCTATCGCTGCACTTGTGCACACACAGACACACACACACACACACACACACGTTTTTGCTACATAATGCAGACCTCCAGAAAATGAAATCGAACAAGCAAACCCCCCCCACACACACACACTAACACAGCAATCAAATCACACACACACATCCACACACACACACACACACTAACACAGCACGCACACACACTAACACAGCTTAATACTTTAAAAACTCATTTTAGACTTCCGGCTAAACAAGGGTATGGAGTAGACGTGCTTTTAAATCCGGCACCGTTTTCAAAACCTATAATTTAACAGCCCTTAATATTGCTATTTGATCCCGCATATTATTTACCCCAACCTTTGGACATTGAAGGATGGCTTCTAAATCCACGAAATCCAGTAAGAAGGAGCAGAGTGCGAAAACAGATTCGGGCACTGAGTCTGGTAACGAGCTCAACATGGCGACACTCACAAGCCTTCTGAATGAACACCACAAAACTCAGAGGAGTTTAAAGCTGGGATGGCCTCAGTGGAAGGTAAACTGCATCGTGTACAGTCCATGGTTACTGAACATTCTCAGAAACTTTCCTAACTGAAAACTAACGCGAACTTGGTCAATGAGCGATTACTCGCTCTAGAAGCTACATGCGGTAAGCTTACTGAGGCGAACCTTAAACTGACCGCTAAAGTTATTGATCTCGAATCGCAAAGCCGACGCAATAACATCAGGATTCTCGGCTTGCCAGAAACAGTGGAAGGTAATCGCCCTACTAACTTTTTCTCGGAGCTTCTGGCGGAGGTTCTTGGCGGCAAAGTCCTTCCTTCTCCACCGGAGGTTGATCGGGCCCACAGGGCTCTGGCTTCCAGGCCGAGGGCGGGCGAGAGGCCGAGAGCAGTTATAGTTCAGCTTCATTATTTCCAACAGAAGGATAAAATTATCCATGAGGCTCGAAAGAAGCGTGGTACACTCCAGTACAGAGGTACTTCCATCGCTATTTACGAGGACTATGCTCCGGCTGTGGTAGAAGAACGAGCCAAATACCGGGATGTGCTGAAGACCTGCTACAACCTAGGCCTCAAACCCGCCCTGCTGTTTCCCGCGAAGCTCACCATTCTCACAAAAGAGGGAACCAGAAAAAGATTTACATCGGTCGAGGAAGCTGAAGTCTATTTGGCGGGTGTTAACATTTCCCCAGATCCAAAGTAAGAACAGTGTCTGTATTCTGGTGAACTGACAACGTGGACGTTAAGGTAATACAGATCACTTTGCTCCGATGCTGCGATAACTGACTTTTTACTGAATAACATGCACGGTTGTGCTCACAGTCATACTTATCTGCACAGGACACAAAAGTGCGAGTCCTTGTTATGTTTATGGCGGATTCATGCTTTTTTTGCTGTGTGTACATTCATATGTGTGCTTTTTTTTGTGTTATTTCTTTCTCGACAATAACCATACATAGGACAATAGTGTGTAAATGGGAGGGCAAGTCTTTGCTTAAAAGTAACTCATAAATATCTTCTCTTTATATTTCAATTTTATTAATAAAGAGGGTTGTGTAAGTATGCATATGTGTAGGTAGTGTGTGTGTGTGTGTGTGTGTGTGTGTACTTTTGGACTTTTTTTTCATATACAATATGGCAATCCATATTTCTCTTTATTGTAGTTAAGCACGTATTTTCCCTGACAGGAGTGATGCGTGTGAGAGATGCAAGCAATTGCCCGCTGATCTTGTACATATGTTTTGGGCATGTCCTACACTGGGCCCATTCTGGTCAAAGATTTTCGGGTTTCTCGGACGGGCTCTAAAGTGATTTAGATCGCAATCCAGTGACGGCCTTGTTTGGCATTCCCTATGGAACAGTAATGTGAGTCAGGGTGCAGAGGGTTGTCTCTTTTGCTACTCTGTTGGCAAGACGCATCATTTTACTTAAGTGGAAACATACAGTACCCCCAACGTTTGATAGGTGGGTTCAAGAACTTCTAAATTTTGTAAAGCTTGAAAAGTTGAGGCTTTCCCTAAAAGGGGCATTAGATATGTTCTATAAAATATGGGATCCCATCCTTGGTTTTATCAACACAGAAATTGACCAAATAGTTTCTGACACATAATTAGGGGGGCTTGTGGGGGAGGGGGGTGGAGAGAGAGAATATATAATTTAGTTTTTATTTATTTATTTTTATTATTTTTATTATTATATTTTTGTTTCTATTTTATTTATTATTATTAATATTTTTCAATGTTATTCTTATTTATCATTTACTTGTCATTTTGGTGTGTCATAAATATCTTTCAGGGATGTTTATTTGTTTAACTTTACTATTATTGTTTTATGTCACAACCTATCTACTGTAAACATGTTTAACCCCAAGCCAGACTGGCTATTTAGCGACATCTAGTGACTTTTTGGGGAGCCAATATCGACTTTCATTGCTGAAGAGTTGGCAACAGTTGGGTCAGTGTGCAACTGGCGTCTCTCTCTTGACTTGTCACTCGTGGGATACAAACGGAGATATAAACTGAGTTAAACCCCCGGCGGCCCACTAACCCATCGGCCCACCGGGAAAATCCCCGGTAGTAATGTATGCCAGTCCGCCCCTGCTAGAGGGCCACCGTACACACCTGAAGCAGGTCCCCATCAACCCAGAGGCACACGAAACGTCCTCTATGATGAAAAGGGTTGGGACTTCAGTCCCAGGGATATCCAAAGGGGCGTCGATTCCGAGTCTTTCCCTCTTTACAAGACTGGCCAAGGATTCCCTGGCCCACCTAGAGCCACCTCGCCACAAGGGCACGCACCCTTCTCAGGTCCCCAACAGACACCGTGTCCTACAGACAGGGACTTAGATAAGATTGCGCGCAACATAACTCGCTTTGAGCCAAATTATGACGGTTGTCATGATGTCAGTATGTACCTCAAAGACATAGATTTCCACCTGCGAAGATTTCCTCAGGCCTCGGTAGATGATCGAATTTACTTGATTCAAGTTACTTCCAATCGAGAGGTTAGCAGTTTTATCGAAAGACAAACTGATTATATTCGTGGAAACTACCATCTCCTCTGTAAGGCATTGGAGGAGGAATTCTCCAATCCACTCACACAAACAGGATTGACCGCAGCCATGCTGATTAAACAAAATAGGCGGGAGCCCCCACAGGTTTACTACCATCGCCTACGCCAGGCTTATTTCGGGTTTAGGAACCAACAGGGGATGGAGGAAGATTTGACTTTTAAAACCCTGTTCGTTCAGAACCTCCATCCCACTACAAGCCATCACTTAGGAGTTGCCGCCTGCCCACGTAGCCTAAACAGTAGGGAATTGCGTGATTTAGCGGTGAGAGGTTTTATGAAACATCAATGGATCTTTAATAAGCATGCAGAGCTCACAGTCAGACATAATGACATTTAACCAGAGATAGACACTGTCTGATAATCAATACACATTTAACTGACAGGTCAGTGTGTCTCTTTCACGTTCACAAATCTGCTTTCACAGTACTGTACCGTCTCTGTTTACCTCTGATGTAGTGATGCACTCACTGCAGGAGCGCTGCACACATTCGATTTTTCTTAATGACTATATTACTTAGTAAGTAAAATCACCTACAAACACCTTTCAATTTATTTGGTGCATAGCGTGTAAATACAATATGTGTAATGCTGTGCATGTAAATATTGTAAACAAAGCATGATCACAGCAAAATAATATAACAAAATGCTTTCTGTCTTCTTTTCTTTTTTGTTCATTTTTAGAATGAAGCCACTTATTAAGTCTCAAGCTCACGAGTTATAATGAAATTATTCAATGGGATCAAATTCCTTTGGAGCAACACAATGAGAAACAGAGAAATGAGAGGATTAATTTTCACCGACGGATTTGCACTCACTATTTGGAGTCGGAGGTTTACATTTCTCCTCCCGTCATAATGAAGTCAGAAATGTCGCTGAGACATCTAAAGCTCCCTCTGTCCCAGTCGAGATCAGCCTTCCCTAACTACAGACTCCATCAGTTCACACCAGCTCTCAGGCTTCAATTGTGCTGTTTCATACTGTTTCTAATGGATGACTGCTTTCAGAAACTCTGCAGTCTCAGTGAATTGAACATCAGAAGTGAACAAAATGTGTCCAAAGCTCTTTGTACTGAGAGAACACACCAGCT